>JAFBJU010000398.1:320255-462972 GCA_016785305.1 Colistium nudipinnis
TTAAATGTTGTATTTTTTATTTTTTGATCAGATCATGAAAAGGAAACCAATGCAGCACTTTGCCTCCCTTTATTTTTTCCGGGCTAATCTCCGTGCAGCATTGGGAGGCGCAGGTCATCCGGAGCAGACTTCACCCGGTCACACCGCCCCAACCTTGGCTCACACCTCCGCCAATAATTACTTGGCTTTCAAAATGTTGCTTTTCGGAGAGAGTTGTTAATTGTGAGTGTCAGCCAGGGTGAGTTTCACCGGACTACGGCGTTTTTTTTGTTTTTTTTTAGATTAGACTAATTCCGGGGTCGAGCGGGTGAAGGTTTTTGAGCGCCAGCAGTGTGATGACACATCAGAAAGTGGATTTTAAAAGTCAGCTTCTGTTTTGCTCCCCAATAGCTTCCAAAACTTTTTTTTTATTTTTAGCCAGGGTGAGTTTCACCGGACTACGGCGTTTTTTTTTTTTTTTTTTAGATTAGACTAATTCCGGGGTCGAGCGGGTGAAGGTTTTTGAGCGCCAGCAGTGTGATGACACATCAGAAAGTGGATTTTAAAAGTCAGCTTCTGTTTTGCTCCCCAATAGCTTCCAAAACTTTTTTTTTATTTTTATTATTATTCTGCGCAGAGTGAATCACTCTGCAGTATAAGTGGCCGACAATAGAAGGCGGATAAGAACCTGACTTTCAAAGGTTGTCAGTCGACTGAGGGGATCCCGTCTTGACGTCTAAATTCTTGCCGCCGCTCGGCTTTGTAGCGCCGTGAGTGAATCCACTCTCGCACACTGGCACGCCTCAGAAACACCGTGTAGAGACAGAGAGTGTGTGTGTTGTTTTTTTTGTTTTTTTTTTATACTTCTTCGCCTGTCTTGTCACTGAAATAGGGCGGCATTAGCCAGGGCTGCTTTGAACACTCTGACATGATTTCAGGAGGCATCTTCAGGGAACAGAAACAGAAGGCATGATCTCCTCTCAAAGGTGTCGGGAACAAAGGCAGAAAAAAAAAAAAAAAAAAAAGAAAGAAAGTTGAGCGCTGTTGAAGGTTTATTCCTCGGGAGCCGCAGCTATTTCGGAGCTGTGACTGTTGCCAGTGGGTAACTGAGATTTACAGAACACGATGACCATTACAGTAGCGTACAGTACTATTACCAGTTCATATGTACTACTGCTTCTTAATGTGTACTAGTACTAGTTAATATGTGAAGAACTTTTGGACAATTGGAACCAAATCTACTCATTTAAATATGATATAATACATTTTACTCCCATTTATTCAAAATTGTGTTCCAAAATCTCTCAACAAAGAATCCCCTTGTACTAGTATGAGTGCTCACCGTACAGTACTATTATTATTTAATATGTTCTAGTACTAGTACATTTCATTTTTTTTTAATCTTTATTTTTTGCAAAAATGTTCAACCTTCACTTTCATTTTATTCCATCATCTATATTGATTTCGAAATGGTTACGCACATGTTGTTGAGCCACATACACTTTATTAAACTGACCTTTGCATCGCTGGCGGCGTCTCAGCAATCGTACAAGAACGCCGTGTGTGTGTGTGTGTGTGTGTGTGTGTAGTCGGCTCTTAAATCAGCTTAATTCCTCATGTGCTTCTTTGTTAAAAACTCGATTCTCAATGGGATTTAAACCATAATTATAATCCTAAATGAGTCTCTCTCTTCATTAGGCAAATAACCATCTGTGTATGAGTAAAATGCCAAACGTGTGCGGGGCTTTGTGGGCGGGCGATGCGGCGCGGGCCTATCTCGCCGTTTTACGCATTTGGATTGGAATACGAAGAAGGCGCGGTGTGGAGGCAGTAGGCCGACGGCGGCGGCGGTCATGGATGACCACGCTGATCTCCATATCTTCCAAACACAGCCCGCTTCTCTGGGGTCACCTTGTCTGAGGCCTGCGTGCTTAATCTGCCATTTACTCCCGTGCACTGAAAACACTCCAGTTACGCCGGCACAGCTTTGTGTGCCGGTGCTGATCCACGCCGAAAACAGGCGCACCCGGGTGGCAACACACACACACACACACCCAGATAAAGCTGGAATTGCTTGTAATCTCACAATGAAATGATTTGCATGAACCTTTGAAGAAGAAGAGAGAATCCAACAATAAAACATATAATGAGAGCTTTTCTTTTTTTTTTTTTTTTTTTTTTCATTCCTCTACAAAGTGGTTTTGGAATCAACAGACACAAATCCTCATGCTGGTGTAGCTTGTTTTGCAGGTAAACACATTATAGTTATAGTGACATGTATTTATGAGATTATGCAGCCTCCAAAAAATATAAAAATATATAAAATATATCTGGCACAACAGCTTTTTAATTTAAATACAAGATATTTGAACTGGGAGTGTTTTTTTTTAACAATTTTTATTCACCAACTGCAAAAAGCATGTATCCTAATTTTTTTGCATCTGCACTTTGTGCGGTCTATCTTATTATTAGATGTTTTTTTAGCCTATTTCATTATTCTAAAACGCCTGTGGAAATTTGACCCAGTCTGGCCCACAAATACTTCACCGGCGCAGTGCCCCAATTTTCACAATGTGTGTGTGTGTGTGCACAACACACAATCTTGTCAGAGAGTTTTATAAAGGAAGTGAACCATTCCGGGAATTTATACCGGCACTTTGGAAACTAGACCATTCCTGTATGTTGTTTTTTTTGTTTTGTTTTTTTTCTCCTCGGCACAGTCCACACAGGATGCAATCCGCCTGTCAGAGTCGGGCTCGGTTTTTATGGAAGGAAGATTTTAGGAAAGTGAAGCTGGCAGGATAGAAGAAAAAAATAAATAAAAATAACTGGTGACGTGAAGAACGTGTGGCCATACCCGCACCCGTGTGGAAGCCGAGAGCCGCTCTAATGCGGGATGAAATAGCATCGGACGTTTTTCCATCCGCGGCTCCACTGCGAATCTGGAAAACACGCCTGACTACGCCACACATGGCTCTTTGTTATGGTTGTGGAAGTTTTAGGTGAGAAAGCCTGTCAGTGGATATATAGGAAGGAAAAATCCCCTCTGTCAGGTGTGTGTGTGTGTGTGCACCAAATCACAGCGATGCCAAATGAATGGAAACACAAAAATATTATTTATTTAATATTATTTCATATTGTGTATTTTACACAGTGTCATTTGACCCTCGGGTAACACCAGAGTGACATGAAACTTGATTTAAAATTCAGATTCAAGTTTCTTTTTTTTTTTCTATTTTAAAGGATCCTAAGGATAAAATAACAAACAACATCACTGCAACGCCAACACAAAATCCTCACAACTAAACACACACAGGATAAGGAGTCTCTCCCTCTCTCTCCTGCAGAGATTTGCTGGCAACCTCCGCCAGATAAATGATATAAACTGTAACTTAAAGCAAATGGGACAAGTAATTGGAATTTAACAACCAAATGTCACCGACGGTGGAGTTAACCTGACACAAGGTTATCACGCATCGATTAGATCCTGACATACATAACTCTACACACACACACACACACACATTTACGGTACACCCAGAAAACATTTCCCTATACAGAGGCCTACACCACATACATTTACTTCATGCAAATAATGATTGCATTTTAAACAAATACATCATGATATTATGTTTTAATGATAATAATAATAATCCAATATGAACCCTATAGCAGAAGCCATATTGGCCATTTTTTTTAAAGACAGTGACCTATTTAGCTTTTTGTCGGGGGTGAAGGTGCTCGGCTCAGGAAGCGATTCCCAGATGTTTTGTGATGGTTGTCAGACTGTCTCTGGGGATCCTGTCTGGCTCACAGTTCCTCAGCCCAGGGACACGGTTTGGTCCCTTTTTTTTTTTTTTTTCGACAGCCTGGGATTCATCAAACTTTCACACGCTTGGGATCTAGATGTGCGTTTATGTATGTTGACCGATTATTGCTGCATTGCTAACACAGTGCATCTCCAGAGGGATGTATATATATACTGTATATATATGTATATATATATATATATATATTTTATTAATTTTTTACTGTACTTCTCTCCATTTAAGGACGGATAATTTGTTTCAATATTGCGTTTTTTTTCTGAGGAAGGTTTGTGTGTGTGTGCGCGCGCGGGCGAGTGTGTGCACCGTTCTCCCGCAACCAGCCGTTTCACAGAAAAAGCACTTTATGCAGCCATGCAGAATATATGAGGTCATATCGTACCAAGTTAACGCCATAATACAATGGTCAATAAAGCTTTAATCACATCTTCCTCCATTTCAGTACAACTGCAGGAATCTTTACCTCCAATTAGTCCACTTCATTTATCACACGTTCTCGTGTTTTGACCTTGGTCATTATCCCCCCCCCCCCCCCCCAGCATCACCACTCCACAGACACACACATTTGGTTTTTCGTTGCCAAGAAACAGAGTTAGGATTGAATCTTAGCCCACATTCCCCCAACAACCTTGGTCCCATCAAAAGGGGAAAATGGTATTTTGGAAATGTAATTTTTTGTACTTACTATTTATAAGTGGTTAGTGGTCATGTATGTGTTGTTAATCTTAAAATGTGAATTGTACCGTCCTGTGGTAACAAAAAAGGTTCCACTGAAATCTGGATTGATTTAATCTATAAGAAGGCACAATGTTTGTGTGAAATCTATGGGATAGAACCAAAAACATAAATATTTCTTATGCATATTCAAACAAAGACTTTATTTATTATAATGATTTCCTTCCTTCTGGATATTGTCAGTCCCAAAACTTCTACACAATGTGAGCTGAACGAGTACAATCGGCTAATGTTTCTATACCTCTGCTTTCGTAATCGTCGTGGTCAACCCCAAAAACCTATGATTAGAACATATATCCCTTAAAATGACCGTAATAGCCCTGAAACTGCCATATTCTCGAAAAGAGAAATAGTAGTTGGCACTTACCAGTAGAAAAGAAAAATATATATATTTGGTAAATATATTTACTGAAGAGAATGACCCACAAAAGCAAACACAACTCCAGGAGATGTTTTTTTCAACACGAATCGTTTTTCTCCACATTTATTAATAGTAAAGGCTGTTTACTATAATCGTTGCACAGTTAGCGTCTGGATGAATAACTCGCTTAATTGTCTTCACCCTGTGTGAAAAAGATGTGGCACAACACAAAAAAAACATGAATACAACCTTTTAAAGGTCTAAAGATCCAATCGCAGGTGCGATGACAATAATTTACCAGCGCCGTTATTAGAGAAAATTGTGTCTTCGCTCTTAATCTGGAGCCGGGCAAGCACCGGAGAATAATCACACAAGCAAGGAGGACCACATTAAAAACAACACACTAATAACAATTAACATTAATTGTTAGATAGGAGCAAGCGGCCAAACATTTTTAAAAGCACCATAAAGCGTGAAGTGTTTTTTTGGTGGAATAAATCACTTAAAAACAACTATTCCGCAGCAACAACATGTTTCTGGCATAAGCATTGACTTTTTTCACTTTGCTGCTTTGCAGACGACTACACGCTGTTTGCTGGATTCCTAACCCGTCTTGGTTTTGGCATCGAGAATTTGTTTCATCCCTTTTCTGCTGGGGCGATAATGAGAGTTTGACCATGCAGAACTGAATTACACTGTAAACGTCTGCACACTTACTCCTCCTCTTCCTCCTCCTCCTCCTCCTCCTCCTCCTCTTCCCCCTCCCCCCGAGCAGTTGGTGAGCTCGAGGAGTGTGTCCCTCGTCAGTGAACAAAACTGACATGGGTCATGAGTTTCCTCATTTTCTCTCAGCCACTTTCGATTTCAGTTGCTTTTGGCAAAGTCGTTTAACAGGATTTTAAATCGTGCTGGCTACAAGAAAGGCTCTTATTTTCTAACTGGCTAAAAACGATATGATGCAATATACATCATGCATATTGTATCAATAATACAGTCTCGCAATTATTCAAATATCAAATATGAGTGTTTTTTTTCCTATATGGTTCCTCTCATACACTATTCATCCTCTTCCGACCAAAGACGCTGCTAATTAGACTGACTTTAATGAAGCAATGCATTGTTTTGATTTTTTGCAAGCTATTAATTATGAGTGTGATGTGTGTGACAGCTGTGTTGCCATCACAGGAAACCGGCGGAGGTGGCAGCCAGGATTAAATATGATGAAAACAAAACAAAAAAAAAAACAGTACAGGATAGGGAGGTAAATAATGATTCGTGAGAAGAAGACAACGGATTAAACTCAACACGGGAGACAAAAACAACAACAGATGCATAAAAGTCAGAGATTAAATGAATCAATTCACTGGGCTAAAGAATCGTGCCTGGAAGATATTCCCCCTTCGCTGGATTATCCTGTAAAACACAAACGGAGCCTGAGAGCACAGCACTTCACCGCGTCCATCTTCCACCGTGAAGGTCAAGTAGATATTACAAACACCCACGCAGAGGACCACCAGGTTTCCCCCGAAGGTTCCGGACCTCCACCGTCTACCCCGGGGGGGTTTCGACTATCATAGATGGGAAATAATTGCTCGACAATAACTGCTGCGAAAAAAAAACAACACACACACACACACACACAACGACCTTCCTGTGTGAAAATCGACATCCACATCTGATCACCGTCTTTTTTCTTTTTTTTTTATATATAAATGTCAACCAAGATTCAATCACAGCGTGACACTGCGGGCCCATGAGTGGACTTCAGCCCCCAGGATTCACCTGGTCATTCACGGCACCTTGAACGGTGGACGTCCAATAGGATGTTGAGGTCTGACTACCGTGATTTATTTTTTCGAATACCCAATAAACCTTTAAACAGCAAAACAAATGGACAGATCCTTAAAAATCGCAGACATGGATTAAAAGCTGTTGTTTTTTTCCAGTTTGTCCTCCAGATGTCCCATTATACATGCAAATATGTAGATCAGGCATGAATATCACTTTTTTTTTTTTTTAGGTGATATTCTCTTGATCCCACCCACTGAGATTTTAGTGTATTCCCGCCTACAGGCACGATTTCCAGCCGGCTGCACTTTCACCTTCAGCTCCTCCCTGGAGCAACAGACAGACATGAATCTGAATTCATGTTTAGGAGCTTTCAGGTCTGAGAAAAATATTATTCTAGCATGTCCCATGAATACTGCAGACTTGTTTCTGAAGACACCGGGAGGATTTGAAGGGATGAAATTTGGATTATGTGAGGGTTCTAATTTGGCAGAATTAGCCCCAAATAAAAATCACTTGAAAGATTCTTGCAGGGAAAAAGAACCCCGGGTAATAAAGCGACTACATTAATTGAACGTTTTCGCACGATCGCATTTGTTCGCCAACATAGATCCATTTTAAATGAGTTCAAAATATCGGCCTTAAATTCTCACTCCCCGCAAATAAATAAAAAGAAAGAGTATTTGCTGAAAGACAAAATCATTCAATTCTGGCTGGAGCGAAACACAATTCCGTTCAATGCACATACGCAACCAGATTGAACGATGAAGAGATAATTACTATCATCAAATTGTCTGAATAACACGGACATCATGTGTCACTTCTGCGCTGATAAATAAAGCAACCGGTGCATGAAAGCAAAGCTGTCACATCTCTGTAGTGCAGTAGACAAGCATCAGCCACATCATGGAAGCGGGTGATTTCTCTTTCTTACAGCAGTCCATCTGTTTCTTTCCGCATATGCGCTGAAATACTGTTAATATACTGGTATATAGATATATCAGCACCAGTTTTTTCTTAAATAAACAGTATATATATATATAAATATATATGTATATTGGAAATGAATCCAGCGTGTGCTCCATGTTGTTAGATAAATCATTTGACGTGAGGAGCATGTGTTTATCAACTGTTGCTGCATACGAGCTTTCTAGGAGTAAAGTCAAAATCAAAACCCCATAAGGCTTTAGAACGTGCAGGTTAGTCCAAGCACCGTTTAAGACTAATAATTAAATCTAAATTACATGTGGACTCTTGAAAGCGCCTTTGGCGAGATGATCTGAAGCCAGATTAAAGTATATCCCAATTAAGACGGAGCCAGGCTTTTTTTTTTTTTTTTTTTCATTTTATTACATCGTTAACAAGTAAAAAAATTGACTTGTATCATTAAAAAACAATAAAAGTGTATTTATTACTTCTTATTGCTGTTTTTTTTGTGTTATGTTTCCCCTTCCTGTTCCCTAAGAGCACCCTGAGGGCAGCCATTATATTCCCACACCAGGCTGTAACATTACATCAGCCCGCGGCCTCAGACTAAATGTGTGTGTGTGTGTGTGTGTGTCACCTCAGAGTTAACCAGAGGTCACCGAGGTGGCCTTTCCCACAGATAGTCTCACGGCATCCTTGCAACACATCACATCGTTCAGATGATTTAATTGGTGTGTTTTTTATTGATCTAATGTTTGTTGTGTGGTTCCAGTGGACGTAGAGTAAATGTTTGCAAATTCCTGCCATTTTCTTTTTTTTATGAGCCACATATACCCCAAAGTGAGATTATGTTCCACAAAGTTGTCACAGTGACAGTTATGATCACGGCTCTTTTATTTTCTGCCAAAACAAATTCATGCTTTTTTTTATTATTATTTTAGCCTCACAATCTGTCTCCATCACATTTTATCCATAATCAGTTTCTGCTGCATCTGCATCATCTCATCAACTGAAGATTTTTATTTTTTATTTTTTCAAATCTCGCACTCCCTGTTTTTTGTGTATTTACGTCTTGTCTCTCATTCCAGATCTCTTCACTTCCTGCCTTTGTGTGGTTTCCCACCATCGTCAGTGTAAGCCCCGCCCCTTTATTGTCTTCACCTTCACTTACCTCAGGTATAAAACGCCCTTGTCTTCCACCTACCAGGGCCAGTTGCTCCTTCACTTTGGCAAGCTGTGGCCCCTTCCATCAAGCAAAATGCAAGAAAATAATAATATGTGTTTTATAAATGTATTGAGCCAATCTTCAGAATAGGAAAAATCTCGGTGGACAGAGAATCCCTGACCAGTTTTATTATTATTATTATTTGTGTGTTTGTATCTCAGCAGGCACCATTTTTCTCACACACACACACACGGTCTCCTGAGACACACACCGAATGGGGAAATGATCTGCTGGTGTTAGTAAAGCACACAAGCATCTGATTGGATGAGTGAAAGCAATAAGTTTAATCCCAAAGGTTAAGACGCAACATATGGCCCGTGACACGTTCAGCGATTCTGAGTTAATGAAGTGGCAAACACAAGGATGAGCAAGAAAAAAATATATATTTTGGATCTCTGGATTTCAAAATCAATTTCCTCCAAAAAAAAGAGACAATAACAATTTTTCACTAAAATGAAGTAAGAGTTAAAACGTGAATTAATTGCCTGTGTGTGGGGTGTGCCGCTTTGACCTGCAGTGATTTTTTTTGTTTTGTTTTTCATGTGAACGAGTGAGGGCAGGTGTCTATGGTCCACAGTGAGTAACGGAGGCGCTCCGAGTTTAATGCGTCTCTGTTTCCATCGCCCTCAGCTGTAATAACCAGGAGGAGTCAAGGAGGGGTGGAGGTGAAGATCAGGATTTGACATACAACACAATTGTGTGTGTGTTTCTCGGCAAATGACAAAATATCCCCAAAGCAAACTTCGATATAGGATGTGTGAGTGCTATCTTATTTATTGTCTTCTTTTCTTTCTTTATTCTTAGCTTTATTTTATTTTTTCCTGATGAGCAGCACTGCGTGTTACCTTTGTGTTTGAAAGATACATTTTTATGGTGTTTCACAGCTTTTTTCTTTTTTGTTTTCATTGTCGTGCTTTCCGGAAAAGACAGTGAGGACTGTTTTAGGTGTAGGTGCTAAATTCTAAAATCACATCATCCATCTCGTGGTTTATTTGACATCCCTCATTGCAAAAATAAAAGCGCCATAAAGTGTGGGACGCTTGTTAAGGCGGTGGAACCATCAGAGTTGGGTGGGGCTAGCTTTTTTTTTACTCGCCTAGTTTTAGTCTGTTGAGCAGACATAAAGGATTCAACAAATCTGTGAACTTTCCCCACTTGTTTTGGATCACAGAGCTGGGAAAACGAAATCAGGAAAAAAACAGCAACAGGTAAAAAAAAAAAAAAAAAAACAAGGACACAACACCAGAGACAAATTTCAAAATTTTCACACATGGATTAAAAAAAAAAAAAGTCATGGATGGATTTAGAGAAAATGGTGTAATACCATCCAAGAGATAGCACAATGTTTTTTATATATATATATATATATATAAATATATATCCACTTGCTGCCTTTTCCACCCCTCTTGGTTGTAACACCACAGATAAGGCTGTGTTTGCTTCTTAAGTGATTTCCCAGTAAATGAGCCGTTCGTGTTCCCCGACTTTGCGCTCTGTCTGGAATCACAATGGATAAAAAAAAATGTCCACCTCCTTTTTTCCTCCACATGGCCAAAAAACAAATTCGATGGTTTCCTTCTCGTGACTTGAGAGTGGACGAAAACCATTTCCTGTTGGATCCAAAGCGCCTAGGCGTACCTAATAAACTGACAAGGATGTGCAAATAGCTCATGGAGACATTTGTCTTTTTCTTAATGTGCGAATAATTGCTTGACACTGGGTAAACGCGTTCCTCGGAGGAGCGACGGCTGCCGTGTTTACTCGCGTGCCCCCCCCCCCCCCCCCCCCCCCCCCCCCCCCCCCCCCCCCCCCCCCTGTTTACTCGCGTGCCCCCCCCCCCCCCCACACCCCCCCGGGCCCCGAGGGCAGCCACCGCTGCTCCTGCATAATTAACAGGGTTAACAAAGGTTAGTGGACACAAATATATTCAGGCCCTCACACTCAGATCAGCACATTTCCTGCGAAAGCGAAGCTGTCAGCTTAGAGAGCGCGGCGGCGGCGACGGCGGCGGTGACGGCTTTATTTTACGCACAAACACGCTCAGGAAAGAGCCTTGGATGAGGAATAATGCAAAGTGACTGGTTTTTAATTAAAGCGCCCATCTGCATCAACACCATAATCCCCAAACCGCCGCGCAATACGGGGCGTTTCGTGGGGAACTCAAGACATATTTTTTGGAGAACTAAGAACAACGGGGAAAAGGGTGGTCCTGGTGGTGTCGCGTTTTTTTTTGTTTATTTTTTTATGATTTCACTTCAAACGTATTGTTCCGCACAATGGAGGAGCTAATTCAAAAAGACAACTCGTCCTTGCTGGATGATGACAGCTGTGTCTTCACAGATCGGTCAGACAACATCATTTCTGATCCCGGTGTGAATTGTGATGTTTTCCAGCGCAATACATTTTCTTTTTTCTTTTTTTCCCGCTAGACTCCGGCTCCGTCCTGAGTGCTGAGGAAACGGTGGGTTTCCTGAAAGGAAGACCGTGAACCCGGCCGGAGGGGAGGATATATAGTGTTTAGGGATCAAAACCTCTTATCAGAGCAGCAGAAAGACCGTTTTCATCAAAATGACCCAACGGCAGAAAGTAAACCATCTAAACACCAAGTGAAGCCGAGGCTGATGGGAAATGTCTTTTTTCAGCCACAAATAAGATATTTGGTATTTTTATAAAATTGCCACCGTTCAAAAAGCTGCCAGGGTCACAAATTCCAATTCTGTCAGATATTTGCTCTGATTAGCTCTGAAAATCAACTGCAGACCAGAATCACGCCGACGACGGTGGCGAAGTGAAAAATATCAGAAAAACACACGTATTGAGCAAAAAGCTTGGCGTTGACACCTGTTGGAGGTGATGGCGAGAGACAGAAACTCCAGCATATTGGCTCACATGTCATTGGCTGCTCCGGCTTTAATCCAGATCTTCCATTTCACTGTCAGCCGACCTCGGAAAAAGAAAGGTTTCAGCCACTCTGGCTGGAAATTGGGCCATTTCGGGACCTTTCTGTAAAGCCTGTGTGTGACTCGGTACAATCATATTTTGCAGACTCGGGAAATTCTCCCACTTGAAGGCTTTTATTTTGTTGAGTGGGGAAGCGTTTTCTCTCTTTGAGGGAGATTGCACCAAGGGTGCAATTGGAGGTGAATCGCGGTTCGGATGCAGATCTTTTCTGGAGTTGGCATGTTTTACTCCTTTTGAACATGTATTTTATTCTGTGAGTATTAACGCAAATAGGGATTTTTCGTTGTTGTCCAAGTGTGGTTTATTTAAGAAAACAGTGTTTATTACATGACTGAACTGCAGTATTTAGCCCTAATTTATCTTTTTACAACTCTAGTACAAGTCTATTCACAGGACCCACCTAACAGAAACTTACATTTTCATGTGGGCCTTGATTAATTACAAAATTACCCCCCTCCCAGTGTCTCCAAAAAAAAAAATACAGATTGATGACAGAGAGATAAATAAATAAATACACAAAGAAAAAAAAACAACCTCAAAACTCAATCGGCCAATAAATAAATAGAAGAATAAATAACATTCAAAAGATCTTTGGCCAAAACTCAGGCCACTTCATTGTGCCCTCAGGGTCCGACGTGGGTTCTGATGGAATCGGCGTTAACCTTTGGGGTCCTAAGGAGCAACACTGGATATGTGGCACGAAAAAGCGAGAAAGAACAATTATATTGAGGCACTTATAAGGATGTTGTAGGAAATGACAACATTTCCATGTGTATGCGTTTTTTTGTTTTGTTTTTTTTCCCCCAAAGAGGAAGATAATTGAACGGTTGCTCTTAGCTCGGCCGATCCGCGTTGTTTCCCCTGCTCGTTGCTTACAATTTTGGGACGAAGCATGGTAAAGTACCACATGACACCAAAAAAAACACATGATAACTGATAAAATGTGAGGGAAATCAAAACAAACAAATAAAAGCTGATGGACACCTGGCACGCGGCCAACCCAAAGAACGCACGGCCAACCCAAAGAACGCACGGCCAACCCAAAGAACGCGCGGCGCGCGGAGTCTGGTGTATCACATCAGTGCGTGTTCTCCGTGGCTGTGGAGTCCGACTGAGTTTCCGACTGCTCCCCGAATATCCCCGCCAACGTCTTAAAGCGGGGCCCCCAGTCGTTGAGGTAGTCGTAGTTCTCCTCGCGCTCGGCCGGCGGCGACTCGATGGAGCTGAGCGACTCGGCCACCGAGCCGTCGCCCTCGTAGGCGTACGTGGCCAGCGAGTCGTAGGGCGGCGCCGAGTTGTCCACGTCGTGGTCTTTCAGACGCTGGCTGATGAAATCCCGTATGTCGGCGCTGTCCTGGGAGACGGGCGGCCTGGGGCCCCCCCTCCCCCTCATCTCCGGTTTGACGTCCCTGCGGTAGAGGTTGTCTTTGACCACCTGCTTGGGATTGCGCAGCGTGCCCATGTCGAAGGCGTGCGTGTCCTCCTCCCCGCCGCCTTCGTCGTCGTAGTGGATGACGTTGTCGCGGATGTCCTCTTTGGAGGACATGAGCGTTTCCTTCTTCTTCTGCCGCCTCAAGCCCACGTAGAGGACCACGATGACTGTGGAGGAACGGAGAATGACATGTTAGACCCCAAAAAAGTACGAAAAAAAGAGGACGACCTTGACTGACCTTGGAAAACCCTTGTTGTCATTTGCATGTTTGTGCGAATCATCTCAATAACAATTGTATTCATTATTGCCCCGATTATCCTGAAATGTGCCCCCAGATGTTCAGGTCTCCCTCGGGAAGATCTGTAAACACCTAAACTCCTCAGCATCTCATCTGGTGCCTCCATTCGGTCAAAATATTTATAAATTGTCCAATACTCCGATGACGTACAGTACTTTCATCACGCATCACATCTGCATCCGCCCCAGCTGCGCTTTGTTTCATGCTGATTGGCGTGTTGTTAGCGTGTTGAGACGGAGAACATGTTAAACCAGTACAGTTTAAACCTCTGGCGAGGATTCGACATCGTAAACCAGCTGGAAATCCTAAATGAATATTTTTTTGTTTACATGTCTCGACGTATTTTCACCTGTTATTGACTTTACTTGCCGTCTTTTAATTGCTGTGGTAGCGCCGAATAAACCTGCAAATAAAACGGGACCTGAACACACCTCGGGGGGGTTGAATGTTTACCACAGAGAATATACCCACCACCACCACACTTTACTGTTTTAGCGCGCAACCCCCCCGGAGGTTGGTGTGAGGTTGCGTGCGTATTTCGAGCATCACACTGTGTTGCATTAAATCTCCACCACTCCTCTTTTTTTTTTCTCTCCCTGTCAGTGTAATCTGTCTCCCTCCATTTCCTTGTCCTCCGTCTAACTCTACAAAAAAGAAAATTGGGTTTTTTTTGGTCCTCTGGGTTTTTTAATATCCAGTCACATCCGGATGGAAGAGCAATGGCCGGAATAAAACGGAAGTCATTCATATGAAAGAGTCCCATAAATACATCCAGACACTTTGAGTAGGTCTCTCTCACTTTCATCCTCTCTTATGCACTTCCTTGGCTGTGATCGGGTACTTCGTCCGTGTCTAAAGATAGTGTGACAGCTCCACCCGGTGGATCGTGTGCAGATTGCGGCGGGAATTTTTGGCTGCACCCGTGGTTTCTCCCTCGGTACGGAGGCTGAAGAAGCCGTGCAGATGAAAGTCTGTTTGATGCACCTCGTGGTTTCCACGGCGACAACTGGGTCATGCCGACAAAAAATCCTGCACACAGTGACTCAAATGGGAAAATGTTCCGATTTTCTCTGCCACTTTTCAGCCTCTGAGCTTTTGAAAAAAGAAATCCCTCTCAGACTCATTTCTCTACACATTTATGCGCCCCCCCCCCCGACACACACACACACACACATAAAACAACGAAACCCCACCCAATATTTCATGTGAATCCGAGAAGTAAACCAGGATTAATCCTGCGGCGCATTTTTGCAATTGCACGGATGATTCATTTTTCAAGCCACATATTAGAGGAGCCAGGAAAGCAATTACGGCTCAATTCAAAGGTCACGGCTACCCTTGACTTCCGCCGTAAAATAAAAGGGGTGAACTTCTTTAACAACCAGACCGTCCCACATTCATAATTTTGAGAATGATGCCATAAACCTACATTTGCTTCCTCTCCCCGATATGCAGATGAGTTTGGACATTAATGGCGGGGAATTAAAGAGGAGTTTTACAACGCTGACCTTGTGGGACACACACAGTTAAAAAAGAAACTGGGAAGCTGCCACAGGGCAGGACAATGGGATTTAGTTTATGGAGCCCCCCCCCCCCCCCCCCCCCCCCCCCCCCCCCCCCCCTCAAATCTCTCACTGAATGACCAGATTCATATGGATTCTGTAATGAACTCTCCCAGAAAAATGCAAACCGCACCAAGAGTGAGTCAGAAACCAAAAAATAATAAAAAAACGATCAAGTCCAAAGCAATCGAAAACGAGTGAGCTGCTGTGATTTCATTTTTTCGTTTACCTAACAAGATGACGATGCAGAGGAGGATGGCAATCAGGGCTCCCGTGCTGAGACCCACGGGGAGGAAGATGGCCTCGGCGCTGCAGGTCAACAGGGAGCCGTCGGACTCGCAGCCGCACACCCGGATGGTCAGCGTGCCCGTGCTGCTTTTGGGCGGATAGCCGTTATCTTCGATCAGCACAGGCAGGAAGTAGATCTCCTGTAGACGCCGGCGGAAGCCGCTCCGCTTGGTCACGATTCCCGCCGTGTTATCTAGAAGATACGGAGACGAGGAGATTTTAGATTTTTTTTTTTTTTAAACAATTTTAGTCTGAGATTACAAGAGTGGATTTGTAGATTTATCCGAAAAGGCCTAAAGTGCTTTTTCCTTGATCTGTGCAGGTGGCCCTGTATCACTCCACATCAATCGGAAAAAAATCCTCTGAGCCGCATTTATTCCACCGTTGGTCTGAATGTGTGAGGGAGATAAAACTTTTGGGAACGGCCTGATAACTCGTTATGTTTAGATGATGGGATGAGAAACCACAGCGTATCAAAGAGTGGGCTTATCAAAGCCTTCGCCGTGTTTTTTTTTTTTTTTTTTCTTTTAACACCGCTTATTTTCAAAATCTGATTAAAAAAAAAAAAAAACGACACGGCACAGCGTTCTCTGAACCAAAGCTCTTGGCATCCACCTGCCCGACGCCAGTTTTTTTTTTTGTTTTTTTTTTGTTTTGTGAATACTTGGTGTAGGAGGCGTCACTCCCTCTCAGAGAAAAACCTCTATAAATGGTGATTTAAAATAAACCTGCAAAACATTAAGCAGCACAGGCAGGAAGTAGATCTCCTGTAGACGCCGGCGGAAGCCGCTCCGCTTGGTCACGATTCCCGCCGTGTTATCTAGAAGATACGGAGACGAGGAGATTTTAGATTTTTTTTTTTTGGAAACAATTTTAGTCTGAGATTACAAGAGTGGATTTGTAGATTTATCCGAAAAGGCCTAAAGTGCTTTTTCCTTGATCTGTGCAGGTGGCCCTGTATCACTCCCCATCAATCGGAAAAAAATCCTCTGAGCCGCATTTATTCCACCGTTGGTCTGAATGTGTGAGGGAGATAAAACTTTGGGGAACGGCCTGATAACTCGTTATGTTTAGATGATGGGATGAGAAACCACAGCGTATCAAAGAGTGGGCTTATCAAAGCCTTTGCCGTGTTTTTTTTTTTTTTCTTTTTTTAACACCGCTTATTTTCAAAATCTGATTAAAAAAAAAAAAAAAAAACGACACGGCACAGCGCTCTCTGAACCAAAGCTCTTGGCATCCACCTGCCCGACGCCAGTTTTTTTTTTTGTTTGTTTTGTTTTGTGATATCTTGGTGTAGGAGGCGTCACTCCCTCTCAGAGAAAAACCTCTATAAATGGTGATTTAAAATAAACCTGCAAAACATTAAGCAGAGCCACTCGGGGAGACGGTTTGAGTGGAAAAGAGGTGGAAGAAGAGAGGGAGGTCTGACCCTGTCAGGCCCGGTTTGTTCCACCTACCGAGGCCCGGCACATTCTCTGGACACGGGGTCAGGAGTTTTAGCACACCTCGCATGTTGTGCACCGCAGTGATTTATTTATTTTTTTGCTCCCAGGCCCGGGGAGTTTCTTTTTTTTTCCTGTCTCTGTCTATCAGATCTCCCCCCCCGTATCTGGAGGGTGTACTCAGGAGGGAGGTAGAACCGGATCAGGATTGTCACGGATGGAGAACGCATCGGTTTCCCTGTTCACATCCGGCCGCGTCCCATTTTTTTCTGCTTTGACTTCAAAGGGTTCAGCGGGTGTACACTGCAGAGGTTTAACCTCCTGTCACATGACAACGATTCAATTCCTGTGCTCAGGTAATTTTATAAACAGGAACATGCCAGAAATAATGCGAGGAAAGCTAATAATTAGCCTGGAGCTAGTAGTTGTGCCATTTTGTTTATTTTATTGTTTTAAAAAGCAGCAGATGGACGATGTCTTACTCCTGAAAATCATTCTGACCAGTGGATCATAAATTGATCATAAATACATCTTTATACGGAGCGTTTAGTGGATTCGCTGGATTCTCTTGTGTGTGTGTGTGTGTATGTGTGTGTGTGTGCTCTTACTTCCAAAGTCACGGATAGAGAAGTTCTTGTTGGTTTTTAAATCTTCCTTCAGGGACTTAAAGGAGAACTGCTGTCCAGACATGGGTAGATCCTGGTCCCTCCCACTGAAGGTTTGGATCACCTGTGAAAAAAAAGGTATCAGACTGAGTTCTGCAAAAAGAAGTGGAATGATTTTACACACACCACACCTCACACACAGTTTGCTGAATCCACGCCACAAGGTCATACGTGTACACTTATAACAGAGTAACAACCCAACAGCACACAACTTCCCAGAGGCTCCGCCCCCTTTTGGGACGCAGACTGCTGATTCAGCCTCTGCCGCTGCAGACTTGCTGACTGCTTTTTTTTTCCTTCTTCTCCCCAAAGCTCTGGGAGGTTTATTTTGGAAAGTGAGGCTCAGCTGTGTTACCCGTCTGCGCCTCACCTGCGGACCCCCGGCCCCCTCGCCGTGGGGGCGGGGGGGGGGCAGGGCAACACATCAGCCCTCCTGCCCTTTTACATTAACCTGAGCGTGTTCCTCTGTCTCACTTACACCTCCCCAGGAGTGACCCCAACAGCAGGTGTTACGTCAGGGTGGTGGGCTTTCTTCCCAGGCAGCAGATGTACGCTCCACACTATGGATGAATACATCTACGGCTATAGATCAACCACCGACACTTCTGTGCACTCACTGTAACTCATTCCGGTAAATCTGTTGCCTTAGAAATATCAAACTAAAAATCCAATCAAAGGCATGTATTAAAGAGGTATGTTTAGCACTGGTCCCGGTGGAGGCACAGTTAAGGTGCGTCCCATAAAACCGCGGTGCCCCCGCTTCAATTACAGCCAGTCCTCACAATAACCCTCTCTCCCATTCTAATCCTACCGTCTGTCCAAAAACTAAAACTCTCCTAATATTACAACACACATTTTAAACCACTTTCAATCTTACATTTCATGTATTTTATTTCAACTTCCGTAAAATAACCAAAAATGACGCTAACCCTACCATTCGGTGTAACATGGTCTGTCCCACTGTCCTCTCCTCACTTTCATTCAGAAGTAAATAATTAAAAGATAATTATAATTAAAACAATAATAATATAATAATATTTAATAATAAATGTTGGCTTTTTAAATGACACTTGCTGTATTTATCCAATTGCCATTTTAATTAGAATCTATGATGCATAAATGCACTTTCCGTCTCCGACCATTCCCAAAGTTATTACCAGCCGTGTTGAAGTGCCATTCTGCTTTGGCTCTCATCTGCACTGTACGCCAAGTAAGATAAGGGTAGCGGGCTAAATGCCGTAAATGTAATTATTCCGGCATAAGAAACCCAGCCAGTGGTTTAGCATTCTAATGTGAGGGCGTGATTAAAAAAAAAAAAAAGACAAAAGAAATACATTCAAGGCAGGAGGAACACATTATAGCTCAGCGCACACTGCGTGCGCACTAACTCAGAAATTTGGAATCCTTGGTGTTTCCGTCATGGCGGATTTTTCTCATTTCACACTTGACCGGTTGACCGGCCGGAGCGTTGAGGAGCGTAAATAATAAAATAAAGAATGAAGAATTTTTGCCATTTTGCAAATATCACTTTTAAAGTCCCACGCCGCTATTTCTTCACATTTACATGACAACAGCTAGTTCCTCTCTCTCTTGCGCGCTCGCTTGACCAATGCTCTCTCGTTTTTTGGGGTTTTTTTTAAGCAGTGAGGGATGGATGGATTTTATTTTTGACAAGAGAGGATCTGCACTTTTTCAGCATCCAGCAGCTGTGCACAACACCTGGTGGAGTCACGCTGCGGGAAGACTGGGAGAAAGTGTGGTGTTCAGCAGCGGTGGGCGAGAGGAGATAAGAAAAAAACGAAAAAAGCAGGAGATTTGAGTAAGCCAATACAAAATAGGATGGAAGAGAGATAGTGATGACTTTTAAGTATTACCACTAAATGCTAAAAAGCAGTTTTTTTCTTCTTTGCATCTCATTGGTTTTCCAGCCTCAAATTAGCTTCTCTCCTCTTTTTCAAGTGTCTTGACTCTGAACCTGAGAGGCTGAAAAAAAAAAAAAAGGCAGCCGTGGCTTTGATTACCACCATCGGCCTCCTCTGCCTGACGAGGATTCCACTGCAATTTGATGGACTGCCAAAGGAGCCCTTCACCCCACAACGCAAAGTGCATATAGATGCTAGTTAATGGGCTAATTTACAGGCACAGGTGGTTTACAATTCACGCAGGCCCATTCTCCGCTGCATCTCAAATACATCATCGGGAAAATGTGCGCCGGGGTTTGCCGGGGGCTTTTTTTATTTATTATTTTTTTTTATGGGACACAATCAGTTTGAGATTTAGATGCACAACCTGCACAAGAGTCCTCTGCAAAAAATCCCTTTGGAAGACAAAAAGAACACAACACTGGTTGTAATGCAATTAACCTGCTGTGCGCGTGTGTGTTTTCAAAGTAAGATGCATTTGCTACAGAAAAAAAAAAAAATCTCCCCTTTTATCTGCACAAGCCAGGAAATCCATTGTAGAGTGTAAACAACGGCTGGTTGCCGGCTCTCATATGAATCAACACCACTCAGATACAATTTAGCACCTTTCCACAACTTTTCCACAACCACCTTGAAGCCGTTTTTTTTTTTTTTGTTCATAGCGCTACAACACTCCAATCAGCGGCAGACGGCTCCGTGAAAAATCAACACAACTCAAAGTGAGACAATCTGCTGTGTTTGATGTGTCGAGTGCTTGACGTGTGCACACAGAGCGAGGGAGAGGCGGGGGCGGGGCGAATTTGCAAACGAACCTGTCCCGTTTTAGCATTCTCACACACAAAGGTCTCGTACGGGTTGGAGAGTTCAGGCGGGAACTCGTTGATGTCCAACACGTGGACGGTGACGGCCACGCGGCTGGTCAGCACCGGACTGTCTGCAAAAAAAACAACACAAAGACAAACAGGCCAGGAAATAAATCACAGATTCCCACTCTGGACCAAATCGTGAAAAAGTACAATGTAAAATAATTAAAAAAACTTAATAAATGTATCCCAATGCCTTGCCTATAAATAAAGCACGCCTCACATTATGGAATATGTCTCTCTGTGGAGAGATTCATTTCTTTACATTTTTTTTTTCGCCGAGGTTGTGTTATATGGGCTTAAGCCATTAGATGTGCAGCCCATATTAATTACAGTGTGAAAGCCCTCTGGAGAGGGACTAACTGGAATCCAGGGTTGTTTGTTACAGGGGTTTTTCCTCACAGCGGGGAAATGTTCTTTTTATATCAAGGTAAACTTTATGGATTTGATGTGGGAATAGGCTTTGTGTGCTGGGTGTGTGAGTGCGTCGGAGCCACCGTTTGTGTGTAGGTGGCTGCTGAAGGAGAGAGAAGGAAGGCGGGAGGATCTGAGGAGTCCTCTCACGCGGATTTGAGACGCAGCTTGGGCTCGGTCAGTCACCTGTCTCTGACCTTGATGGAACAGGCAATCCTTGCGACCGGCTGAACTAGTATAAACACACAAAAAATCTCATCCTTTCACTCAGCGAGGTCCCCAAATCTTTGGCCTTTTGAAAAAGCTGGAATAACTTTTTTAAATCTGCCAGATCAATGAAATGTGAAAATGTGTTTTCAGAGGCTTCGACCTGTGGCTCTAAACTTTTATAATTTCCTAACCTCATCTTAAAAAAAAAAAAAAAAAAAAAGACTCCTGGTTAAAACAGATGGCTGAGTCAGAAAATTGCCGGTAATGTGCCTATCTGTCCACAAGATGGCGCTACAGTACCACAAATTGATTCCAATCTGCCGCGTGTCAGCATTTCAGCACAAAATACACCATCTCTCTATATTTCATTAAATCACAATCCTGCATTACCTGCTTGAGTTTTCAGACATAAAGTTTATTGGCTTAAACTGGATATTAGTTTTCTTAATTTAAAAATAAATCACTGTTTATAAGCCTTCAAGTACAAATCTCTAAAGTTTGCAGGAAAACAGAGAAAGAGAGAAAAAAAATCCCTGTGGATAGCAATCTGTTGGAAAAAAAAAAAAAAAAACGGCTACAATAAGTGAAGAAACTCACAACACAAATTCTAAGTGTGAAATTAAATCCAGCTTCTGTAAACGAGTGGAAAGTGGGCTTCCTCATTGCCTCCTGCCAAGGTTAATATTGCATTTAAATAGATTTTCCTCTCACTTTGACTCCTAAAAAAATTTGGCCAGAGGGCTTAAATGGCCAAAAAGCCGAGTGCTAATGGAGCCCCGGCTCTTATTTAGCTCTCCGTCTGTTGCGGGTCCCAGGAGAGCAGCAGACACTGCTCTCGTTTTGCTGCATGACTGCGGCTCTTAGCGATGACCGGAAAAAAAAAAGAAAAAAACACAATCCTCGCAGGCTTTGTGAAGTGAGGAGTCTCCGACTCAGGTGTGGTGCTAATCACAGCCTGGAGTGAAGGCGACATCCACTCGTGTTAGCTGCGTGTTGGCTTCGGAGTCTTTGTGACTGGAGATAAAATATGTGGGTGGTTAAGTGTTCAAAAAAATAAGAAATACAAAAGCATCAAGGACAGGCGGAGGATGCAGAAACAGGTCAAATACGGAGCTCCGCCATAATTTGTGTATTTGTGTCCTTGTGTGTATTGAAAACTGCTGTGCGGGCGGCGCTGGAGGAGATGGAAAAGTGTTTTCCACGCGTTTGTGTGTGAGCTGACCTCTCCTTATACGAGCAACTGGAAAAAAGAATGCTTTTATTTGAAGGGGTATTAAAGGAGTCTTTGCTTTGGTTGTGTTCACGGTTTCAAAAACCCAAAATCACAAAGTAGGCAAAAAAAAAATCAAAAAAAATCCAACAAAGATGATACAATGTAACACAGAGGAGCCGTAACAACTATACAACACTCAGCGCACGCACTTCTGCCAAATCTCATTCTCAAGGTCAGAGACACATTTGAACCCACAAGTTGGGACGCAAACCCCCAAAAGAACTGGGTTTATCTCTAAGCCATTACGTTTTGAACACTGGCTATGGATGAGATTTATTTATTTATTTATTTATTGAGAATGTTATCATCGCATCCTCTCAGCCTCCTCCTCCTTTGGTTCCCTGACTCTGACACACAAAGCTACCCAACGCACACACACACAGAAAAAAAACCAAATTAGCATGTCACTGCCATGACCTTGAGGGGAAGTGAGTAATATCAGTTTCCAAGGCGACAATGACTGGAGTTTTTAACAGCCCATATTTCACAGTCTGTCCTAATGAATATACAGCGTGGGTAATTTTGATTGAGCACCCGCCCGCCTCCGGGATAATGACTTTGACGGTTCTTTAGCAGATTTGATGACTTGATGACGATGGATTTGCTTATTTATCCGGAAATTTGCTCCACTTGCTCCATAAAAACATAATTAGCTTGATGACATGTCTTAAAGCCAGGGCTCCACATTAGTTCACCCGTCTCTGGTTTGGCTCAGATTCTTTCTTTTTTTTTTTTTTTACTGCAGTGTAAGTAAAAGTTGACTCTGGCAAGAAAAAGCTTCCCTCCCATGCCAATATCATCAAATGTGTGTTTTAAAGGTAGTTAAAAATGAAAACAGAGTTTTGAGGCGAGTGTGCTAGAGGAGAAGAAAAAAACTCCTGGAGATACATTCCTCCGACGGGAGTCATCATGCTTTATGGTCACCCATAAACCTTTCCAGGAAAAAATGGGATTGAGTATTGACTTGAGTAAAAGTGTGTTAAATCCTTCACACGGATTATGGCGGAGGGGAACAGGGAAGGGGCGGGGTTGTTCGGCGACCCGGGCGTGATTCGCATCTCCTCGTACTCACTCAGTTTGGTGGCCACGATGGAGATGTTGTGTTGTGCGATGCTCTCCCGGTCCAGCTGCTCGTTGGTGGAGATGGTGCCCTCCACGGGGTCGATGTCGAAGTAGCTGTCCATGTCGCTCTTCCAGTCGATGGAATACCTGGGGAAAAAAAAAAAAAACGATTTATTTAATAATGGCATTCATTTCCAATATATAAAACCTTAGCATTAAACCACCGTGACCCCGTCCCCCTCCCCCTCTTTCTCTGAGGCTCGTGAATTAGGTGTAATATAATGTTGGCATAGGCCTTCATTACTCATTCTTGAATGGTCATTTCCAGAAAATGTGCTGAGGTTGGCAGATACATTTCAATCTAGTAATGGGGCACATGTACTTTGGCCCATGCAGAGCCAACGTTTTTTTACTTTTTCTTTCTTTGAGGAACATAAATGATTTTTTAGGCACTGGTGAGATTATATCAAACTCAATGCCTCTTGAAAAAGGAATGCCACTTTTGTCACAAACAGCACATGTGAAACCAAGCCGCGCGCCACTGACACGCGCCATTCATCACCACACGCTATTTGATCTTAAAGGGCGGATTTTTCATTAATAATTTTATCGTCATCATCGGCATGATTCCCCCCGCGGCGGAGGAGAAACGATGTTGTTCCCTTTCATTCCTCTTCACAGAGAAGGTCACGGCTCTGCTCCTGGACTCTGCCATAGGACAGGTGCTTCATTTCTCATGGGCTTGAATCTTCCAAATGAGGAACAGTCCTCTCTGGGGTCACCATTTTTCTTTTTTTTTATCACATGCTATGCTATTTGATCTTAAAAGGCTAATCCTCATTAATATGTATCTTGCTTGTTTTTTTTCAAGCTATAGAGGCTACCACTGGACTTTATTCAGTCATTAGATTTAATGTATACTTTTTTTTTTTTTTGTGCTGTAACAACAACGATAGTTGAACCCGATGTTTTTTTTTGCCAGCTTTCTTTTTTTTTATGCAATTTTCCATTTCGATTCTGATTCGTCCACGTCGGCTCTTTAACTCTGTGCTGCCTGCAGCCTTGGAGCGAACACGATCGTGTCAAAATAGTTTAGTGTGAGTCTCTTTGATAAATAGTACAGCCAAATTCCCATCAAGAGTTCAAAAGATCAATGGTTTGCAATTTTATCCTCAGGGCAAAACTATTTTATTTTGGTGGCGGTGGTGGTGGTGGGGGGTGTTATAGGAATCAAGCTGCTGTTGTCGGCAGTCAGTGTGGCCCTGTCGCCTAGGCAGAATATTAAACGCTGACTCACAAACTCTGACTTTTTGGAATATTGTTCAAAGCTAAATGGTTGAAATCTGTTGTTTTTCTTTGTTCTTCTATAAATTCAAGGAAACCTCACAGTTTTCTCCCGAGGAGAATAGATCTCGTCAACAGCTGTGACAAAGCCGTGACAAATCAAGGCTCATCTCTCAGTTTCTAAAGGCTGCAGATATGAAAATTAATTACAGCCTTATCTCCAGCTTTTGAACTGCAGTGATTCTTTTTAATTCAGCCTCACAACACTGGAGATAATTAAAGGAGAAAAAGCAGGAGACACGTGTGAGTTTATTCTCCACAGTTATTGATTTTTTTGGGGAGTTTTAAGGCTTCGGTTGCTGCCTCTTAAAAGTCCAAGGCCATTGAGGCTTTTCGGGGTTTTTTTTTGGTTTTTTTTGGTGATTTGTGATATTACCATTTTAGACAGAGGCCAAAAGTGCGGTGTTTAAAACTCATTCAAACTCAGGGAGGCTCTTTCGAAAAAAACGTCCCACAATGCAGTATTCATGATGCCCTTTTGTTTCCCCGGAGATAACTGCAGCACTATGCTGCTAAATAGCAGAAAACCAGTAAAGTCTAAAAGCATAATTCCCTATGCATGATGGGTCATTGGGTCTATTGTTCTGGAGTGAAGAATGCGTGGCGGCTCTCTCCTGAAGGCGCACAAATGAACAATGTCTCTTGTGATATTGATGAATATTTAACACGTCGGGGGACGCACAGAGTGGAGGACGTCTGCTTTTTGTTGTACAAGTATCTGCTTTTTCCCCCGTCTTTTGTTGTCCCCGGAATGAAATATTCATCGTAAAACAACAACAACAACGGTATGCAGCAGGTGTCTGGTTCCGTGCGCCTTCCAACGGCGTCCGAAAAAGCCTCCGCCGCAGATGTGTACTGAAGAGCAAAAAGCGGCTAATTTTAACAACAATAGGGGGGTTCTCATTCATATTTTAAAAGCACTCTTTTGTCTTTAAAAAAAAGAGTCTATTGTTATCCACCACTCAGGATATTGAGTGTGTATTTGTGTGTATTTGTGTGAGATTGAAGAAGAAAAAGGACGCACTCGCTCTGAGTTTAAATCAGTGGAGTTGATCCAGGTGTGTCAGATCTTTTCATTCGGAGCATTGATGTTTGAATGAGGACCAACTAAAGATCTACGGTTTTAGGCTTTGTGATAATTGGACTTTTATGGTGATACATTTGGGATTCTGTGAAAAAAAAAACAATCAGAGATGACTCATTTTCATTCCCTCATGCAGAGAAAGGAATAAAAAAAAAGAAAGATCAGCACAATTATGCCTCACATAGCGCGAAGAAAGTGCTAAATCCCACAGATATGAATCCACAATGAATAAACGGGACCTCTGAAAAGGGGATATGAGTTTTAATTCACACAAATAGCAAGTCAAACCAAAAAAAAAACTCTCATGAGGTGCAGCTGCAAATATTAAATGAGAAAAATATCCAATATTGCTTTTATCAGTCATTGTCAAAACCAAAAGCCAGATACTATCTGCGCTCCCAGGCCGAGATTGGAGTCATTTGGAGACGAGGGCCTGCATCAGGTGCAGATATTCAAACACTTGCGTAACCTGAATAATACTCTCAGCGGGTTCTTTTTTTTTTTTTTTGGTCCGACCCGCGCCGACGTGGCGCCAGCCGGATTTTTACATGACAATGTCAAATGTTCTACATAGATTGATTAGCGCTGGGGCCGATGAGCAAAAACTGGCCATACTCTCCAGATTAGAGGCGCGATGACATTGATGAATGGAGAGTGGAGACGTTGATGAATGGATTAGAGTCCTAAAACTTTCAATCACTGCTTTCATTATCGCAGTTCTGGGCCCTTAAGCTCTTTTGTCCTGGCGGGAGGAGAGAAAAGGTTCAATAGTAAAGCCCCCGGAGATGAAGATGTGCACTGAGATCCAGTTTTTATTAGCCATTGTGGGATAATGTGAAAATGATTTACAAAGAACCCCTTTAAATAAACCTCCGTTCTCCGAACCGTGGAGCAAGTTTCTTTTTCTTGAGTTCTATCCTCTGCGCTGGACACAAATCAAGTTGAAAAGTCTGACTTTGTCTATAATGCGCCATAATAACAAATCCATCTCCTCCCCTGCACAAAAAAAAACAACTTTTCACTTGAGAATTATTCTCAGCCCAATAAAAAAATCTAACGGGGAAATGTACAGCAAATGAATTTTTCAAAGTTTGGCTCCTCTGTGAAAATCCATCATTAAATAAAAAAGGACATTTAAAAAAAAATCTGCTGAAACTGCAGATGAATTTTTGGAGTATGGAACATGAATGATATATATATATATATAACAAAATGTGACGAAAAGATGTGAAAAGCAATATCTTCCACAAAATGACCGTTCTGGATCTTTCAGCCCCATCGAGTTTAACTGGCTTTTAAAGACATTAAACCCCCAAACTGTGAAGAGGACACGTGTCCTCAATATCATTTTAAAGTTGCTGATCAGGAGTCAAAGCGAGTGTCGCCAAAGCAATTGACAATTCCGATGAATGAAACGCTGAGATTGAATGTTGGTTTTTTTTACAACAGGTGTATATTTCAGAGAGAGTTTAACTTTACCTGACTGGACTGCTGCTGGCGTCCAGATCTTGAGCCGTCACCGCTCCGATGATGGTGCCCGCGGGCGTGTCTTCGTACACATCCATCACATACGACGGCTTGTTGAACACCGGCGGCTCATCCACGTCCAAGACGTTAATCTTCACCGTGGCCGTGTCTTTGAAGGCCCCGAAGGTCTGAAACCGCGGATCCAGATGAGCGTTGGAGGCGTCCACTTTAAAGGTGTACGCCTTCTTGGTTTCGTAGTCCAGGGGCTAGGAGAAGAAAAAGAAAGAAAAAGTAGTGAGTAGGGTTAAAGTTTATTTTTCAAATGATTGTGTCACAGAGGGAGAAGAGAAGGCCTCGACACTTTAATTTACTCCACGTTCATCCCGGAGCTCTCGAGGAAACGCTCGAACCCATTAAGAACGTCGGTGTTGACAGCAGTTTGCTTTTCTTTACTCGGGCATCTTCCTGCATGACTACCCGCCATCAAAATCCAAACAATTCGAGCTTTTGGGTGATATGCAAAGTTTATACAAGAAACGTTCTAATAGATTTGTGCATGAAAAAAAAAAGGAGTTTTAAAAAGAAAGAAACATTGGTTATGAATGTGACGCGCACATGTTTTTGTCGTATAAACCGCAACTTTAATCATAGACAACAGCAGCTCCACAGGAGCTCGTGAGCAGGTTAACGTGACAACGTCAGAGCCGAGTTCGTACTTGGCCTCATTACGAGACTTCAGCTCAGAGGCCTTCGTAGGTTTCCTCCCCGCTTCAAGCCAGCTGACATATCGGCTCAGGGTCAATTAGTCAGAAAGGCGCGGCGGAGGCGTGGGCACGTCTCCCGCTGAGGTGTAAACATCCGACAGCAGTGACACCTGTGTTCGTCTGCCGGCCGCTCAGGTGTGACCGGCCCACGCTCGGCTCGGTCACGCTCCGCTGGCCCCACGGTCACATGAGAGACATTCCTTTTTGCTGTATTTCAAATTGACTAACATGCAACCACTGTGGCAGCAATGCTATCGTTCTGCCCCAGGACCTGAGTTCCCCCTCTCTCTCTCTCTCTGGCAATGTTGCTTCCCTCAAAAAGAAAAAAAAAACAGCTGGTAATAGCACCGTGAAATGTGCTCGTGTTAGGAGGGCGGTTCACTGGGGGATGCATGAAAAAAATAAGGAAAAGACCAAAGAAAAATACGGTTTTGCGGTGCAAGATAAATCATTGTATCGTCTGCAAACTAAATGCACATGAATCGGAGATTTAACGACTACAAGCAGCAGAAGTGATCAGGGGGCTGTGCAGTGGTGATTTCACAGAGAGAGCCGATGCTTGTCTCCTCCATCTCCATGGTTTCACCGTCTGCCTGCTGCAGCAGGTGTCCGTGAAAAGAAGAAGAAGAAGAACAGAGAGCGATGTGAAGGCAAGCCAATCTGAAACCAATCACTGACCATCAACCACCATGATTGCTTTGATTACAGTGCGCCTGATGCAACTGGCAAGGCACAGCTATAAGATCCTTCAGCAGGAAATATACTCTGTCCCTTTCTATCTCTTCCAAGAAGTGACATCACACGGAGGAGAACGAGGCCAGTCCAAAAAAAAAAAGGGATTCAGTGCAGGTGTCATTTAAAAGATGGTCGCACGCATTCAAAATGCAAAGACTCCCTGCACAAAGGGGCTGAACATGCACCGCGGTCATTACTCGCATTTATTGAGCTCCCCGCTGCGCGCTGGGATTTCAGCAAGAATTCGCTGTAAAGTAGAAAGACGTCAACGTTATTATCGGCAAACGTGGAATGTGTGAGGGATGCAAAATTGATGTTATACAAAAACAAGTCAGTACATATATATAAAAGCTATAATGGGAGGATGGCCTGTGCCGGGTAGAGATTGGCTCAGCTGGAGAACATGCTCAGGTGGAGGAGGAGGAGGTGGAGGTGGAGGTGGACAGTAGGAGGTGTGCACCAGGCTTCATTAGCCAAAAGCTCCACCAGGCTCTCCATCTCCATGTGCTGCATCATCACAATGAGAATTAGAATGTCGTCTCCGCAAACTCTCACCCTTCAAAAACGGCCTAATTATCATATAATCCTCAACAAGCCGAAGACAGACTTGAGCAGTTTTGACAAGTCCCCCGGCAAGCACGACTAACTACCCCAGAGGACAGGTTAACAAATAATTGTGTGTAAGGAATGACAAAAAAAAAAGAATAAAAAAAAATCCAAAACTGCAGAGCATGCGTTTTGACCTTTAAAGGTCGTTTAATCTGCTTTGACGCTAAGTTGGAGTAAAAAAAAATGATTATGTTATGTAAAAACTGAGTCGAGAGGTGTTTTGTATCTTGGCTTTAGAAGCTGTCATCACACTTTGGGTAATTGGGAAATAATAATTGTTAAAGACCAACACCCTGGTGTCTCATTATTCAGAGGAACCAAAAAGAAAGACTGAAAAAGAGTGAGCAATAAAAAAAACGTTTGGATTCATTGTATTAATAGATATGCCATCAGAAGGTTGAGACGTATTTGAGTTAAAAATCAGTTATTTTTCCCAGAAATAGTCTCAGCCTCAGAATTGCTATAATTGGAGTTAACCTTACAACCTTTCTATCTGTTTCTATCATCCCCCATCGCGCTGGATGATTTTCCCTCTCCTATATCGTCGTTTTCTTTTCTTTAAATCAATCACATCATCCTGGGGGGGCGCAGACACAGTTTCCCTGCAACGTAATGGAGGGGAACTTGTTTGGGTGTAATATTGCACACGGGGAGACGATGAAGTGCCATTAAAGTGGTTAATTCCCTGCATGGAACATCTCACATAAATAAATGAGGGATGTGATGTGTGTTCGTTGTGTGGTTGCAATATGCAAATGAGAAAGTCATGGTGAGGCTTAGAGTATTTACACCGCTGTACCACTGAAGCTCCTAATTCACCCGTGTGTTTGTGTTTGTTGTTGTTAACATGCAACTGCACCACAGTAATAATTGTGCGACGGTGCAAATCTGAAGTGTTGTTTAACACTGGTTCTTTATATATGCGATTAGCTACCTAATAAAGTAAAACAATAAATAAAAATTCAAAAGCACTCAATCATCGTCCAAATCTGAAGGTCTCCAGACCTGTGTGGGATTATTTTACACAATAATTGGGAACGTACTTAGTTAATGAGATTTATTTATCTAGTCCAGTGCACACTGTAGTTTTTCATGGGGTTTGAGAGGATGTGTTTAAAAAAAAAAGGACTCATTAAGTTGCAGCAGAGAATAGAGATGACATCGCAGGAACAAATTATGGCTCATTTTCCCAGAAGATGCAGGAGGAAGAGGCCTTTCCTGACACCGGTGGAGCGCCGCATGCCCACCTTATGATTAAATGTCGGGCAAATCCCACAGATTCATTTACATATTACATTTTTTTTTTTTTGGGTTGCAAAAATACTGCCCCTGAGAGCCTGACTGCGTTTTTTTTTTTTTTTTTAAATATGTCTGAGATGGGAAGGGTCCAAGTTAAAAGAGTGAACGAAATGAGGCCAGTAACGGGGTAATGAGAAACTCAGAGTTAATGAGAAGACGTGCTAATATGTCAACACTTGACTTGGGGAGAATCAAATCGGATCTGGAGGCCATAGGGGAAATTTCCCTGGAAGCAGGAAATGGTCATTTCTCATTCTCAGACGTCGCATATCACTTTTTCCATATTTTCTCCACTATTCGTCAAGGGTTGGCCTACTTTTACACACTGAGCCGCAGCTTTCCTTTTCCACACACGTGTGCGTTGTTAAACAGCTATGCGTGTTCAATTACACGTCCGGAGAAGTCTCATTATGGCTTCCGCCGTTGTCGTGCAAGCACTTCGAGCGAACACAACCAGGAAGTGTACCTACGGTAGGATGTGTAAAGGAGGACAGATCGAGTTCCTCTCATGTCAGTGCTGCTGCTCTTCAACATCACAACAGAACGCACTTGAAATTCTAGACGTGGCGCCGCACCCTTTGATATGTAGATGTGCACCTTCATTGCACTGGCACTGGTGATACTGAATGAAGGAAAGTTTTTTTTTTTTTTTTTTATCTCCTTGCCAATTGAACCTGTTCTATTCCGAGGGGAATTTGTTAATTTAGGACCGGGGTGGGGGGGGGGGACTAATCAAGGCATCGCGGTACAGTTTTACACTTCACCCAGCTTTAAAAAAGTTCCTATGTTACCCGAGCCACGGAAGGGATACAGGACCACAGATGAGTTTGCGGATGACTTACAGGGAGATATAACAGAAGAAAATCAATAATCCCGGGTCCATATCTGGCCCCTCCCTCCCTCCCTGCGCAGTATTATGTGCTGAAGACGTTTTTTTCTAGCGCGGTGGTTATTTTGGGGAGACGGGCTGATATGCATTTTTAATAGCGTCTCAGTTTGTTTGTGTGTTCACTTATAGCAAGGAGTTCAATATGTTCCTTTCCAACCTCAGCCACCGCACCACGATCTTTTTTTTTTACCAACACTCAGGGGTTGGATCTCGCCTTTCCCCTCTCCAAGACTCATTATCACAGCAGAGAGAGTTATTAGCCAGGAGCTGATTCCGTTTTGTTTGTGTTCAACATAGGTGTTACCTGATTAAGTAGGGTGAAAAAAAAAACAGCAAATGTTGTTTAATCTGAGATGCACAGGGCGGCCTTAAATCCATTTAACCACCATATTATATATTTACAATACAACTTATGAATCATTAACACCCCCTCACATGATTTATCCCCTGGGAGCAAATCAAAGCTCAAAGCAAAACATGCCTAGAATATCACACTTTTTTTTTTTCCAATTACGGTCGTGTAAGCCAACGCATTTCTGCTAACAGAAGCATTAGGACACGTCTGGTTGCTTAATGCCGCTCGGGGCCAAACCTCTTGATCCTTCGTGACAGCACTCATCACGAAAGAGCTAAAGATTAAGCTGTTTGGTTTATAGTAAAAAAAAAAAAAGGCTTTAATAGTCCTAACAATGCCCGGATGAGCTAATCTCGTTATTTTTGCCACGCGAAGCTGCCACAGTGTGAACATTTTGACTGATATGCCAAGATAGGCAATTATACATCAAGTGGTTTGAGAATATTATCTGTGGTGAACGATGAAAGGTCAGAAACAGGCGCTGACTGACTGCATCAGATTTCCGTCATGCAGAGAGAAAGTTAAAGACGATCATGTCATCTGCATAGAAACTGACCACGGAGACAAATTAGCTTCTCATCGCGACACGCAAAGCTAACATGCCCCAGATTGTTCACATCTCCATCACGCCGCCGTGGAGTCTCCAGCACGGGACAGAGTTCCCCACGGGACGGGTCCCGAGACGCTGGTTTCATCTTATTACACCCACGTCCCGCCACGCCTCCAGGGAGGAGGGCTCGGCTCCATCGACTCCTACTGCCACATCACCTCCTCTCTCTTTTTTTTGCTCTCTTTGTGCAAATGCTATCGCACTCACGGGCACACACACACACACGCACACACTGCCCCCTGCCTGGCTGTTATCCGTCTGTGTCGTGGCACCTCGTTCTCCTGCTGCTCCGACGTATTGTTTCTGTCTCTTTTTTTTTTTTTTTTGGACTTCTTTCACACCGGGGCCTAAAATAACTCATTTCGCCTCCCACTGGAACATTCCGCTCTATAATCAATAGATTAGTCTCAGCCCCCCCATCTGTGAACAGGACTCGCTGGGTATCGGATGAGCTCTCAGACACAGAGGCTATCGGTTTTAAGCTGCCATATCCTGCGATTATCTCGTGGCAATATAGAGATTACCTCCGATTTTCAGAGATTTTCTCAAGGTAAGGACATTTTTAAATTGTCCGAATGTGTCCTTACAGAAGCTGTAAACCATGTCAGACTCGCAGCCCTGCGTGTTCTTTAGTATTCAACTTACATTTCTCACTATTCTCTGGCCTTCAGTCAGGTTGGAAGTCCGTTTATTACTTTTGTCATTTGGCCATTTCTTTTTTCTTCTTTTTTTTTATCTACTTCCTGGTACTATCTCATCAAGAGTGAAAAGGCAGTAACGGATTCCAGGCTCTGAAATGATTTACTGTTCAAACGGCCCAGTAATGACATTTCTTGATCGAGAAATTAGACTGCAGTCACTGTCTGGTTTTAGTGAAATGAAGTCCTTAATTGATGGCAGGAAGGATGAAAAGGCTTCTTGCCTGGATGCTGCCAATGGCTCCGACTTTGTGGGAGTCTAAATGGGGCCACGTCTGAGCTGAGGCAATTAGTTGCATTTGTGTTGTATGCAAATGTTTATCGGTTTGCACCCTGTCGGCGACGCGTTCGTCTTGAATGTCACGCAACACGATGGATGTGGAGAAAAATGTCACCTTACGCAAGGTGGGTGAATCTCTGCAGACTTTCTTTTTTTTTCAACGCTGGAGCCCCATTAATGATTGGTTTCCAGGGGAAAAACAGTTAGTGAAGACATCTAACGAGGAAAAGGTTCACTTTTTTATTTTAATTTGCATTCATCTGCCACCCACTGTGTTCTTCAAAGGCTCATTGGAGTGAACTACAAAGTAAAGTGGGAGTCATTTCAGACACAGTCGTCCACCAAACACCTTTACAACATAACTCAGACCCAGACCAAGTGCAAGAGCCTGGAGAGATGACAACATTCAGTACTTTTACATTTAAGCACAGCAAATTGCTGTACCTTGTGCAGCTCGATGGGATTTCAAACACTTTGTCTCGTCATGTGACTCCCGTCTCCGCATTGAGAGGAAAGATGAAACTAGGCGTGCGTTATGATATTATCCTCATTTCATCATCGACAACCTCTCTAGTTGACGTGGATAGATTTACGTCACCTGGCCCGTCAACGCCGTGACACTAAGTGTTCCCATACCTGTGCACAGCTGCCCATCAACATCGTCGGCGCCATGGCAACCTGGGGGCTCACAGAATAAGAACTAGAAACGCCTTGGCAACAGAAGCAAGAAGAGTGAGAACCAAGCAACCACCAAATAACACGCACTTATTTATATGTATCAATACAGGCAGAAATACATTGCCTTTTATGAGTGTGAATCGAATAAATTTGCATTTCTTGGGAACTCTTTATTTTCACTCTAAAGGCATTTGTTTCTTTATGCTACCTCAATGCCTTTTATATTTGATGTAAATCACTTGAAATGTGATCCACAAATAAACTTCCCCTTTGCCTTTACTTGCTAGTCAAATAGTCCCACCTTTTTTGTTTGTTTTTTTCTTCGGTACAAATAGAAACACGTGTATGCAAATTGGGCGCATTGTAACGTGTGAAAATGGATTTCCCTGAACGTGACTCGGCGAAGGCTTTGTCACGCGTGCGCGCTGTCATTAAACGACAATGTCGCTCTGGAGCTAAATTTCAATTACCGTCTATCTGCCATCTCTCATCCTCCCAGGAGGAGGCACACAAACACACAAACGGCATTTAGCGTGACTGACAATTTCATTTTAGACCCACAACCCAAACCTATCGCACCAGCGGCGTGATGAATGCGTGGGAGAGGAAAAAAAAACAAAAAAACACTGTAGGTCTGATACGGTTTGTATTCCACCGTGTCCTTCCACGTGTCCTTTTCATGTACTCTACGGCGCGCGGTGCGCCCACATCGCACACTTGTCTTTGTTTTCCCTGGGAATTCATTGCTAGATTTACCTATTGTCTCCTATAATCTCACGTTTTGCAGATGGGATGTTCAAAACCCCCTGGTTGCCTCTGTGCCTCCTTTCTTTTTTTCTTCCCCCCCTTCTGTGGCGGCAGACTGGGAAACAGATGATCAGCCTTTGAACCCATTACTCAGCCCCATCCGCTTATCGTAACCAACCTTCCCGAGTCTCTAATTTGGGTTCTGCCAAAATTCTGCTCTGTGCACAATGTGGCTTTCGTCGGCCTCCCGCTGTGTGTTTTTTGGTTTTCAGTATGTGTGTGTGTATGAGTCAAAAGAGACAGATACAGATGGGTGGAGAGGGAAGGATTGTCTGCACACATTTGCACACCTGTCTCTGGGGACGCTCCACCAATCTGAAAGGAGACAGGCCTGTGGGCGGGGTTCATCTCCGGCTTCCTACTCCGCGACTCATTCTTTTTTTTTTCTCCCTCTATCCGTCCACCTCCTGCCCAACATCGCCACACTCACCCGCGTGGGATCACATGTTGGTTCTGTGAATCACACCGTGGGGGAACCGGGCTGCTCTGTCGATTTAAAACTGGCTTACACTGCGCGCCCCCCCCCTCCTCCCCCCAAAATCAACAATGGCCGAACCGTATCGCACGTTGCCTCATTGTTGTTGTGATGGCAGCCGATCAAACGGCGGAAATAAAACAATTAGAGGAAAGATGCATCCTGGCCCTCCATCCAGGGTATACATGACATAAACAAATAGCTGCATTCATTTACATCATAATTGCTTTCTGTCGCATCCTGTTATTCCATTAGCGTCCAACCAGAAGGTCGCTATGCGGTGATGTATGGCCACGGCTACCAGCAGCGTTGGTAAACTGGGAACGCGCAGCATATGTATGTACACATGCATGATTTACACGTACATGTACTCAGTCTGAGTACTGAGGGAATCAATTACTCACTCAGCTGTGTTTTTTTTTTTTTGGAGGGGAGGGTGGGGGGGATCAAAGCTTCACACACCTTTGTGTGCTCGTGTGTGCTAAAAGATCTGAAAGATCAGAAAAAAAATGCAGATTTTCTCCTTTCAAACGCACTGAGAACGCTTTAGAGCCTTACATCAGAAACACACACCAAAAAAAAAAACAGATTGAAATCGTTTTCGTCTTCAGCGCCTGAAATAAAATAAAAAAACACGCGACAGAAACCCCATAAATGAGCCTCTCCTTGAAACTATCTTATTCATTTGCATAGAAAAGGCCAGATTTCATGAGAAAGACACTCAATGTGTGTGCGAGGCAGCAAAGGTTTGACGTTGGACGATAAATAGATTGGATAAAGGTTGCAAATTACAAGTTTGCCATGAAACCTTTGATTTTATTTCAACCCGAAGGCGCCGCCCCCTCCTCAAACTTGAAACCAACGCACCTCGTCACTTTCAAGACGACGCCGCCTTTATCTGCATTATATTCTACCAACGTGGATCTTTTTTAGATGTTCTGGCAGTAAAGACACACAATTGGGGAAAAATAAGAGCGTGGACGTAATCCATCTCATCGGCGCATTAGAGCATTGCTTACAAAACAGCTTGACTGCCTGGCATTTCCATTTTTTTCTCCCCGTTGCTCCAATCGCGCGGCCATTTTTTTAAAAAAATCATTGTTGCATTATGCCAACTGAGCTTTAGCGCCGCACTTCTTTCTTCTTCTTCTTCTTTTTTTTCTTCTCCTCCCGAAGCACTGACATCTAATGGTATTTAAAGGCACCGCAGGGGTCTGCTGCATCCTGCCAAAGGGGGGGGGGTGGTGAAAGTGCTGCAGCCAGACCGAAGCAATCAATGTGCAGTCAGTCTGAGTGTGCAACACAAAGGTTGAGAGCTTCTATTTCTGCATGCACGTGTGCACCTGTGTGCCGCGCGTTGTCGCGGCGTTACATGGCAATAACCCGGGCGTCCTGCGGCGCTTCACGCGGATCACATCCAATTCCACCCAGCCTACTATTTGGATTCACATTAAAAAACAAACCAAAAATGACAATATTATGTATTCAAATGATTTAAATGTCACAATTCAAACAAAACCAAAAAAAAGCCAGTGTACTTGTGGAAGAGGAAGCTCCTGAAACCTTAATGAGAGCAGGCGCAGGCTGTTTCGCGCTCTCTGCCCGTGCGGCACTCATAAATGCACATTAGCCACCCACTGTCATTGAGCTGAAAGCTCTCCGTGTCTAAAGAGAAACAATATCACGCTCTCGCTCTCCACAGTCAAGCTTGCGGTGGAAGAATGATCCTATTTCCGTGAAGTGGCTTTGGGTTTGATGGAACTCCGAGTCTTTAACGAGGCGTAGGGGAAAAACTGAGAATGCAGGCAAAATAAAAGAGGACTTTTTAATGTGTGGATTTTTTTTGGATTGGACCAAATAAACCAATGCGTCGTGAAGTCTTTATAAAAGATGGCTATTGGGCTTATTCAGCGTGCAGAAGAAAAACTCTATTAGTTAATGTCTTCTTATCGTACCTCCAATCTGGGTTCGGGTTATGGGTGGCGTGGAAATAAATTCAACTATATGAAATGAAATGAAAAATCTTTCACTTATTCATTGGCTCCCAAGGTCCGAAGGACTTTAGGGGTCACCATATTATTTAATGAAAAGAGTTTTGGAGCGGAGATTTATAATTTTTTAATATATAGGCTAAAGTTAATAATTGATAGCATAATAAGTCGTATTATATATAGAGAGAGAGAGACTGGCTATTTAGTCGCTTTAGTGCTCATACTGGACTGGAAACCACTAATTTGAGTCTGTGGATGTAACGACCCTTTCCTTCACCTCTGGATATTGTTGGTCTCCTCTTTGGAAATGAGATGAACAATCTCAAGGGGATGATCCCAGGAGTGATACATTTTCTCTTATATCAGCGTGGCTTTGCGAGGAGATATCCACTGTGGTGGTGGAAGTCGCTATTAAATGTGACGCTTTTTTTTTTTTAGCTTTGTGCTTCAGAGAGGAGAACAAGCAAAGAGCCAGACCTCTGGCTGTGGGTCAGTGGGCTCTGGATGTTTTAATCCACGACGCAGGAAAGAACATATGGCCCTGCTAAATGAGCCCTGAGATGCGGTGTGAATGCTTCGTATAGCACAGAGAGAGAAAGAGAGAGAGAGAGAGAGAGAGAGAGAGAGAGAGCGAGAGAGAGGATCCAGGATCATAGGTTCAGTCTGGGCGTCCCGCTGAGATTCGAGCTGCACACCTATTATAATTAATTAATATATATACAGTATATATATATATGTATACTGTATATAAGGGATATGTTATTTTCATATTTTTCTGTGAAAAAGTTGCCGGCTTCGCACCAGTGGAATTGCAGCAGTAAGAAGTTTCTAGGTGTAAATATAACACATTATGAAAAAAAAAAAAAAAAAGGCCAACCTGTGCAACGTACTGGTGCAGTAAAAAAAAACCCACACATCCCATGTGTAGCACACTCTCCTCCGAGTTGCTGAGGTGTTAAAAATATAGATAGTACATCTATATATATAAATATATATACTGTACAGTGGCCAAAACTACTGTTCTGTACAAATATGGAAGTAAAGTGGTGAGCTGTGGGAATTCGGATGAATTTAGCGTCTCCAAATCCGATCTGTTCAACTCAGCCTTTTATTTTAAGTTGTATTTTTTTTTTTTTACCCTTTTGAGGATGATGATCCCCTCCTGGTTGTGGCTGTTGGTGGTGATGTCGAACATGGCGCCCCCGTCCCCTGGCACGATGGTGTACTCCACCTCGGCGTTTCTGCCGACGTCCAGGTCGTGGGCTCTGATCCGGCCCACCGCCGAGCCCACTGAGGACGACTCGGGGATTTTCAGGTGGAAGAAACCTGGCCAGCCGAAAAAAAAACACAAGGAAAAAAAATCAGAGCTGGAAAAAGAGCATCTCAGGACATGGTGAAGGAGGACACACTGAGATTCTTCACATTCCTCTGTCTTTCATGTGGTCTCTCAGACCCGAGAGCCGAGATGCCCACCGTCAGGAAATTCAGCCTGCAGCTACGGCCGTGACATTATTCAATTTTGATGTGTCTGGACATCAAGGCTGCTCAGCTCTTTATAATTGGCCAGCTCCACCTGTAGGAATCGACAAACGCGGGCACCCAGGGGCGAAGATTGTCCTGATATTACAAATCACTGCAGAGGAAAAAAAGATATATATATATTTATATATATATATGCAAGCCTACAAACTCAGCGCTGCTCGATTATCACACGGAGAGAGATACATGGAAACTGCTCTCTCCTGTATTTCCCCCTACCCACAAAAAAAACCTCTACACATACGTTACAAATCCTGTATCGACACTCACTGGCACCACAGATCCACTGTGGGCCGGAGAATCCCCCCCAAAAAAAAAAAAAAAAAAAGAAGTGAACTCTATAGTATATTCTGAGGACTGGGAAAGCTTTGGGACCAGACTTGACAGCGTGTTTTTTTTTTTTATATATATATATTTTTTTTTTTTTTCACACTCGGCAGTTCAAGCAAAGTCAGCTTTTTTTTCTTTTTTTTTTTTAACCTCACTTGAAACATTGGTGCAATATTTAAGTTTGTTGTGGAGTTAAACAGTTGAAACAAACGAGTCCAAATTCGTCTCCATTTGACTCACAATGGTGATTTTGCGGAAAAAGGATGAATGTCGCACAAAAATGGCAGCTACCGGGCTACTCTCCTCAGTGGAGCAGATGTACCGCCAAGATGCACTGCAACGTCACCAAACCAAACCTTTACCAAGTCGGCAGGAATCTGCCATGTTGTTTTTAAGGTCAGCAGGATCCAGGAGGTCATCCTCGGAGAGTGGCGCTGCCGTCCTGTAGGGTAGAGTAATTGCTCTCCTCATTTGTCATTCGAGCATTTTCCTGCGGATCAGAGGCTTTTCTGCCGTGTTGATCCTGGGATTTAGAGAGTGCCGCTGACGCATAGGGATGAATTTGGGTGCTATCATTTCAATAAATAATCAAGTACAATCCAAGGACATGCATTAATGTTTAAAAAGTTTTTTTTTTTTTTTTTCCCTTTTCCCCCTAGCCAGGAAAGGAGAGCAACTTTTTATTTGTATTTTGTACATTTGGCTAGCTCCAGTTAGCTTCAGCTTAGAGGCTAAAGTTAGCAAACAGCTGGCCCGGTGGGCTTCCTGTCATTCACCGTCGGTAATCACGCTTCACAGGATAACTGGGCAAAGCCAGATGAAGGTACAATACGGCAGGATTACGCGTGACCTCTGCAGTTTTTTTTTTTTTTTTTTTTTTTGCGGATGCAAACTCCCCTGGTGCCGTCGCGGAGGTTTTAGAGGATTGACGGGTTCACAAATGCATCATCGATAATAGATAGACTTCTGGGTAAAAAAAAAAAAAAAAGAGAGATGTGCAAGTGCATTGATTGAAAAACTGAAACATCCATAGCCACACACACAATCACCTATATATATATATATATCTATACAGTATATATATAGATATACATATATATATTTTTTTTTCTTTTGTTATTTGTACCTGTAAGCCCCGTGTAGACAGAACAGAGGAGGAGACAAAGAGAGGCTTTGGGCCGGGGGAGCCGCCATGCTTGGCCCTGGCCTCCGTGCTGTGACAGCATTATGGAAATATAATCTTTTACACACAGCCAAAGGAGCTTGACCGTCTGACTGCCCGCATTTACATTCACAGCAAAGCAGGCGGTGTCAAGCGCCACAATACCTGCAGAGGCTGCATCGGAGCGCGCGGCAGCCTTTTTCCTACTCTCCTGCACCCCCGCACTCTCTGTTTGTTGAATGAAGTACATTCTGCACACAGAATCACGTTCGGGCTTTATAATACAAGCCCCCTTTTTTCTTTTTTTTGGGGCTTCACCGCTGTGGGTGAACTGTACAGTCCCATTAATCTGGTTTAGCAGGATTTATACCAAAATACAGCGTTTAAATACACTGACACAATCTCCGGTCGCAGCGGCGTCACATCTAAATATAGAGAGATGGCCCCGAGAGGCGGAATAACACCGCGCCGCAGTGGAGCCTGCGGAGGCAATCATGCTAAATAAACAAACTGTGCTTACGACGACAACGCATAATGACAAATAATGAAAAACCAATTACAAAGAGTAGAAATAATGATGAATACCCCCCACACACACTCTCTCTCTCTCGATCTGCCCCACTGTAATTGCTCAGTGTTTATTTCATTATAATGAAAAGCGTCGACCTGTTTAAGGTCATCAGCATTATCACTGTCGTTCCACCAATCAAAACAGCCGATTCCATTTAAAGGTCTATAACCAAGTCGAAGAGCGCACACTCACTTTTGGAGAACCTGGGCGGGTTGTCGTTGACGTCGCTGAGGGTGATGTTGACGGTGGTGGTCCCGGCCAGCCCCCCCAGCTGGCCCCCCATGTCCTTGGCCTGGATTAATACCTGGTACTGTTCCTTCACCTCTCTGTCCATATTGGGCAAGGCTGTCTTTATAACCCCTGGTGTGGAGCGAGATGGATGAGATCATAAAAAGGAGGAAGAAGAGAGAGTGAGAGGCAGAGACGGAGGGACAGAGAGAGCAGAAAAAAGACCAAAAAAAGAAATAAATCAGTGCACACATTAAAACAACCTCCTGAAATATGTCGGCTGCCCAATGGTGGATTTACTTCCACATGCACTCTACATTTCCAGCCACAGAAGAAAAAAGATGGACTCCCCGGCTCGGAAGCCTTCCCTGAGCGAGGCTGGATTAGAGGTCATTTGACAAACCGGAGACACTTGACATTCAATGAGGAACTCTGCCGAAGCCATATAATGATTCACTTGAGGATCAGAGACCCTGAGATCAGAGAGCGTTTGTACTGCAAATGAACGGCTAGGTCAGTGGGAGGTTGGCATCCGGGCGTAGGAGGCTCCGGACTCCACCCCCCCTCCCCCCCGCCCTCATTTCATTTTCAAAACCGAGGGGATCCACACTCTACTCCCCCCCCCACGTGCAGGAATCCCAAATCAAACCCTTGTTTATTTTAAAATGTCAATCATATCTTTTTTTGGAGCACAATCTCTGACAGGGATAATTACCGTGACACACGCGTGTTTTTCCTTTTTTTTTTTTTTTCCTTTTTTGGGATGTGTGTTTGGAAGAGGATTTTGGGCTCAGCAGGGCAAACATTTACTCGGAACAGTCAGACTTTTTTTCCAGCATGTGTTTTTCGCGTGTTTTTCCTTTTTTTTTTTTTCCTTTTTTGGTGGATGTGTGTTTGGAAGAGGATTTTGGGCTCAGCAGGGCAAACATTTACTCGGAACAGTCAGACTTTTTTTCCAGCATGTGTTTTTTTTTTTTTTTTCCCCACAGGATGTGTGCTGTCTGTAAACGGCATAATCAGCTTGCACAGATTCCACAGGATCTGCCTCCGTGTGATATGTATGAAGCTGCTTTTTTATTTTTTATTTTTTTTGGCTGCTTTGAACTGAGCCCACTACCGGCAAACGCTGGTGCTGTGAAGGCGTTTCACATTTGCAGCAGATACCTGTCACACCCCCTGTTGACTGCCACTCCACAAACCTTTCTACTGCCTGTTTTCTCCTATCACCCCACCTGGGAAACATTATTAATAAATATCCCCCCAAAAAATCGGCACTTAATAACACTTTTCAAGTTTCCGCGTTATGTGTTAACCTGTCGGTAATTTCATTTTAAGCCAATGATCATTAAGTGGTTTTCCAAATCACGCCTCTTCACGCGGATATTGTGAATCATTTTACATCCTATTACCCGTTTTTTTTTCTCCTGGTTTGATTTTATTGCAGTGCGCTACAACTGACCTCTTTATTTAATACCTGTCAGATAAATAATTCAGCGTCTGGTCTCAGGAGAGCACGTGTCCTTCCGTGTCCCAGGGGTCAGTTGGTGGTTCTGTTTTATGCTCCTGACGCGCGGTTCCTCCTCGCCACATTATATAAATCGCACTCAGTGTTTAGAAAGAGACTCCATCGCTCATATCTTTCCAGACTAATGGTTTGGAGATAACCTCATTTCACGGCATTCCTTCACCGCCACTGGCAGGCGCGCATAAAATCCCAGGCCTATATATTTATTTCCTGACACCCTGCCAGTCGCATATTTTAAATAAAACCGAAACATGTTTATGAACTTTCCGCCGGCCGCCTCACTTCTTTGTCACATCAATAATCAAAAAGAAAAAAAAGGTAAAAAGCGACTCTACCTGTTTTGGGGTCAACGGAGAAGTATGGCTGGCCGTGGAGGATGCTGTAAACCACTCTGGCGCTGTTCCCGTACGTGGGGTCGTCCGCGTCCGTGGCTGTCACCTGCGTCACGTATGTTCCTGGAGGAGCAGAGCGGGACTTATCAGCTTTGACTTCACGTGTTTCCTCAAGGGACTGAAATCCAAACTGTTTGAAGTTCATCCGTTTCCACGACGATCTCACCTGACACTAAGGAACGTGGAATTACAAGAGAGGCAGTTCTGCAGCGGACAGGCTGTGTTTGAATGTGTTTTTTTCTTTTGTTATTTGTTGCACATTTGTAGCATTCCTAAGTGGCTACCTTTAAGTTACGTATAATTAAGCGAGGTTAAAAATGCTCTTGTGCAACCATTCATGAAACAATGCCACCGTGAAGAAAACACAGGCCCCTGGGAAGAATGCTATTTGGATGGCAGTCCTGCCAACTCCTGCACTAACAGGGACAGAATAATTACTTACTGCAGCTTTGGCTGGTCTTCAATAGCTGGCCGGTATTGGAAAAAAAAAAAAACACTCCATCATTAAATAACAAAGAGATTATTTAACAGGCAGAATAAATCAAAACTATTCGCTTTGAGTCAAAATGCCTTTTAAATGGGGACTCTGAGAGAAAAACGCAGCTCTCGTGTTTCCAGGCCTGGTGGAAATATCTCCGTGGATCACATGACCGCATCTGACTCACGTCAAAAACAGGCTGGGTAAAGCAACGTCTGAAAATTAAAAAAAAATATGAAACCAGCAAAGTGGCATTTACGTGGTCATTTAAAGCAATCCTGCTAAGCTCCCTTCTGGTTGCCTTTTAAAAATGGAATAAAAAAACGGTATATTAAAATCTGAGCAGATGGTGACAATGGCATGAAAACATTAGGTGAGAGAGATTAGTGTTTCACTCCGCCTTCACACAAAAACACTGGTGCCTGATTCAGACACGGCACGTCGGCACGGTGCCTCCCAGAGATAAAAAATAAATAAAAATACATGAACACCTTTCCAAGTTCCCCAAAACAAAATACGCACGAGAGCTCAGATCTGGTGAAAGTTTAAAAGCCCCCCTGCACGGCTGATGCAGCATTTTTTTTTTTTTTTTACTGCGGTGTGAGACCGTAAACAAGTTGAATAAAAATTTGCATCATTATGGAGATTCAGGAGCGAGAGTGAGGAACGAGGTGGAAGGAACGAGGCTTTAGAGGTCAGGGCTGGTAAACACGGCCAGCTATTATGTAAAATATAGATTATCCATCTGACTTTATAACTAATAACTATATAATGTCACACTATAGAGTCAGAGAGAAACAATTGACCTTGCGCGGTACATAATGTGTACATCTTTCCTGGCTGGCATCTGAAGCATAAAACGCGATTTTCAGATTTTTTCAAATATCAAGACGGAGAGCAAAAAAAAAAAAGGCTTCTGCACAGGTAATAACACATTTAAATTCAAGAGTGTAGAGAAGGAAATCAACAAATTGATCAAGTCAAAGACAGCTTGTGGTAATTACACTGTCGTTTCAGGAGAAGTGTTTTTTTTTTTTCTTTATTTGTCACTTCTCTAAATGAACCAAGGATAAGCTCATTGCCAACAACCCTGGAGGAGCCTCTGGATTATTGCCATGAGCAGGTTTATAATGTTTGGCCACAGATTAGTCTTCATTACCGACCATTAATGCGCATTTATGTTCAGCATCTCTCTCCTTTAGTATTTGTTTTGCTTCCATTAAAAAAAAAAAAAAAAAAATGTCCACAGAGACATTCCAGCCAAAGACAACAGCGGTTAATGGAGCCATTGATTACACCGGTCTTGCTGGTATAAATACTGATAAAATCTTTTGTTGGTTTTGGGGCTTTACACAATGGCTCCATCTCTCCCAGTGTGTTATGAAGGTGTGGTAAAGGTTAATGCTCAAAGAAATTGAAAAAGGGAGATGAAGCCAAAAATATATTTCTAACAGGTGTCACGCTGCATAATTTTTGTGAGCGCAAAGGTTATTTTTAAACCAGCAGCTTATTAAGCTTTGTTTTAAAATCAAAGCTGTTCATTCTCCTGACGGTAAGTGCTCAATTTGCCTGATTTATAGCGCCATGTAACTCAAAAAAAGCAATGACGAGTTTCCTGCTGCTCAACAGATGTTATGTTATACCCGAGATCATCATGACATTTTTATAAATGTTGAAAAAATAACCTTGGGGTTATTCTGTATTTTTTATTCTCTCCCTCACTATTGAAGAGATACAAAGAAATACAGTAATATGTTTGCAGTTCTATTGAAAAGTGCTGAGTCATACTTTGGAAATAACTATTTACATCAATAAATGATGTTTAAAAAAAAAAAAAACATGATTAAATTGATCTGCTATTTTTAAAAGGGTCGCACACAAAAAGAAGCCCTCAAGTTGCATCTCTGCTATCTTCTGGTTTTAACGCCAAAATCGACATTAAAAGATAAAGTATGTATAGGGAATTTAAAGTATCCATCTGCAATCATAGGAAGACACATTCATAGAAATTCAATATTAATTTCATCTTATTGATAATCGGTGGGCAGTGTTTAAATCTCTGTACGTGCTTCTGGGGCCTGACTCGTTGAGTTTTTGATGAACCAGGGAGGATTCTGTGACGAGGGAGTGCAGGATTTCCAGGGTTCACCGCGGCTCCGCTCTGTTCTTCCTGCTCTCTCTGCTCACACTCTAGAGACAGCTGATTGTGTGTGTTTTTTTTTTTTAAGGGCTTCATTGCCATTCAGATCAAGATGAACCATTCTCTCAGCGAATTAGCTTGATCAGCTCTCCCCGGAGGCGCTCATGGGTATAAAGAGAAAGCTGTGAAATGTACTCAGGGCAGGGCACCACCAAGAATAACTGACTCTCTGAAAATGTCAAATTGGGGCCGGGAGCCAAAGCTTTCAACCCCCCCCCGCCCTCTCTCTCCCCTAGCTCGTACTACTGACACTGTGAAACACAGCTTTCACTGAGAGAGACTGTGATTTTTTGTTATTATTATTATTATTGTTATTTATTATTTATTAGTTATTATTTATTATTATAATAATAATACTAATAAATAATAATATACATTATATATATTATTATTATTATTATTATTATTATTATTATTATTATTATTATTATTATTATTATTATTATTATTATTATTATTATTATTATTATTGTATTTATTTAATTTTAATTTTAATTTTAATTTTAATTTTAATTTAGATATAAATATATAGATATATTTATATAATTATTATGATGATTATGATGATTATCATTATTAATCATGGAGAGCTGTCGCGCAGATGGCCACTTGCCTACTGGGGACATCTCGGGGACGCTGGCCGTGTACGGGCCCTCCAGGAACTTTGGCTCGTTGTCGTTGATGTCCTGAACCTTGATGACGAATTCCGACTCGGGCTCCAGAGGCCTGTTGGAGTCCAGGTCCACGGCCTGGGCGCGTAGGGTGTAGAAGGGCTTCTCCTCCCTGTCCAGGCTCCTCAGGGCGTGGATGTCCCCGGTGGTTTGGTCAATGGTGAAAATGGAGCCGGCCCCATCTCCGGAGAGAGTGTACTTCACCACGCTGTCGCCCCGGTCCAGGTCAGTGTGCAGCTGGGAGAGAAAGGAGAGCGGATGGAAAAGTTGAGTGCAAACATTGGCACAGATAATGATTCATTGAAAGCGCTGTCAAGGAGAACTGCCTCACACAGACAGTCAAGGAAACTGACAAAGAGCAAATTCGTGTTTCTGCAAAGATCTGCACAAAAAAAAAAAGGCAAAAAAAAAGAGAAAGGACGGGACTCTTCTCTGGGCGTCTCTCAGATTAATGAGGCTAAATCTGGAATAAATAATGTATTCTCCCCTCTCTGAAGTGCAATTATTCTGCAGTGACAACTCCTCAACATTGTGGACTCATCTCCATTCGAGCATGACTCCAGAGTCCTCTCTTGTGTCAGCTTTTTTTTTTTTTCTTTTAGCGCGACACACAGGATCAGAAAACTTGGAGGTAAATATTCATTTTCCACCAGCACACTCTCTCTCTCTCGCTCTCCAAAGCCTTCACCTGACAGCCGAGGTCTGTGACCGGGTCGAATGCGGGAGCACAGCTGCAAAATATCACCACTCCGCTCCGAGAAGAACATCTTTGTCATAATATCCATCCAGCTGCCAGGGCAGCTCGCTCTCTCTCTCTCTGGACCAGGCACACACACACACACACACACACACACACACACACACACACACACACTGTGGGGCCGCTGGCAGAGAGCCTGTTGATACAGTTATTGTTTACCTCCCTGTAGAGAGCCCCTCTCTGAAACTCGGAGCTTTTTAAATATTTAAGGACTCTAATGCAATGTGATTATCATCATATACAATATGGATGTGGATTTTTTATTTTTTTATTTTTTTTAAATGCCCTCTTATCGCTGCACTGACACTATTGAACAGCAGCCTTATTCCTGGAGGTCACGATGGAAGATATTTTCGGGCGCCGAGGCAGAGACGGAATGGACTCGTGGCTCTGTGTCAAAAATGTATGACTCCATCGTTTCAATTGAGAAGAATCGAGTTCCACACTTGATCATTGAGTTTTGGGAACTTCTCAACAAAGTGCTCTCACAGAAGGGTTATGGTTATTTCTTTTGGCTGCTGTCGGATCAGAATAGCTTTTTCTTTTTCTCCCATCTGGTGTCATCTGGCTGAATTCTCATGACTGTCTGACCTTTTTTTTTTCCCCTAGGCGCACTATAGCTAATGACTGGATCCTACATTTCTTCTTGATTTAGTCTCTCCGTACACCACTGGGCACATGGCTGGTTTTCCACCCCCCTGAAGCCACCATCCAAGTGCCACAGAGAGAGAAATATTTTGGGATGCAGCGATAACTTCCCCCGCTTGCGGTTCAAAAAACAAGTCGAGACGAGCAGATGCGAGGAGAAGCGCACTGGGAGTGATTGGTGATTCAGTGCAAATTGCCCAGTTACCCACCATGCATTGCGTGGGATTATAGCCCGCACGTCCAACGGCGTGGTGCATTATTCATTGCTATTCAAATGAATCCATTATTTTTTAGTGCATGACCCTGTTCGGCGCACAACTAGTTGCCGCAATATATTTCCTGCAAGGGGCACAAAATCTGAAATGTACGTGGTATATTTTCCTTGTGTGAGTAATGTCGACGACCAAACGAGAGAGAATCTGACAGTAAAACAACAGAGTGCAAACTGAACTCTCACATTCAGCCGGCACTAGATAAACCTTGCTTATGTTCGGGCAGACACAGTTTTCTCCTCACTGTTTCCGATGAGGTTTATATTTTCTCAGTTGAAGCCGAATAAATGCAACACGGACCCACGTCCAAGGTGAATCTGCGTCTTCTATCATATGGTGAAGGATGTGATATTTATAGCCGTTATTATTTGACGTCTTCCAAAGTAATACAAAGGGTTAATGAGTTGAGTTGATCAGGGCACCGGCTCAGTATGTTCATGTGACAGATTTTACAACACCTTATGATTAACGTGGGTGTGTCGCACTTCGTTGAAAATTGTGTCTCTCAAACCTTTAGCGGCTAATTAATATCAAAATGGCTGGTGTGAAATAGTTGATCAAAGTGCAAAACCGTAAGAGCTTGAAAAATGTCATTCGAGGTATGCCACTCCACAACTTTTATTTCCTATCATGATGGCTACAATAATATAATAATCAGAAGATTGTTATCTTAATAATTGTTTTTACATTTTTCCTTTTACTCTTAATTGATCATTAATTATTGCCAGAGTTTTTTTTTTTTTTTTTAAGTTCTTTAATTGAAAATCTCCCAAATGTTTTAGAGCTCTTTTTACTTCCATATCAAATCCTGACTGGAAAATTACAGGGGGGTTTAGCCCCTCCCACTTCTCCCGCGTAGCTCCTCCCACCAGAAGTGCCAGGTGAGTGGAGGACTCGCGTGGGGAGGACGCAGCTGCCGTAGAGGAGATCGTTGAAGAAAAATAAGGACGCAAACTTCCTCAGACATCTTGTCAGGTAATGAAGCTGCATGTCCTAAAAGACATTTGGGGAGAGGACGCGTTTCCGGTGGTGTGGACGCAGCACGAGGACACAGGTGGTTTTGGTTACGCCGCTGATTAGCATGAACACGAGGGCCCTCAGGCCCAATAACGGACTTTTGGATATCATCTAAATGAATTATTTCGTAAAGTTGATCACATTCGCCACTTTTTATCTGTGGAAACGAAGAATGGACCGGAGGAGGAGGAGGAGGAGGAGGATTTTATTGTGCGTAAATTTAAAAAAAACGCGCTGCGAACGAGTGCACGTGAACGGCATCTCGTGTTTGACGCGTCGGACACGTCCTGGACGGAAACGGCCAGCGGTGGCACGCGACTGGAGTGGGCGCCGTGGACCGTGGACAGGTGGAGTGGACAGAGGAGCAGTGCAGTGGACCGTGGAGACGTGGACACGTGGAGTGTGGGCCAGGATCGACATCAGGCGGTAGGACAGGTGTTCTTTTTTTATGCTGGGCCGCCGAGCCTGTGTGTGTGTGTGAGGGCATCATAAAACTGGGCTTTTATTCATAATAATAATAAAAAACTCACTTTTAGAATTTCATCTCATATTATCATATAATATTGAACTGAAGAAGTTGTTGTTATTATTATTATTATTATTATTATTATTATTATTGTTGTTGTTGTTGTTAATATTAATATTAATATGAAATAAATATATACTAAGAAAAACAACAAGTTTTGCAGAAAATCAATTTCAATTCCTATTAATACTTTTCATTCATTGTTTTTTGTTTGTTTTGCTGTTTTACATGCAACATTGGTCACATTTGATTATGTGACATAAATAAGAAAATTAAAATAAAAAAAAAACTATCTCAATCCTATTGGGATATGTATTATTAATAACAAATATATATTTATTAAATCATTCAAATGATATTGCCCAGTTGTATGTGCCAGTGTGAGTGTACACATATACAGGCAAGTATTTAGGGGTGACTGGCAGGGTAGGTTGTTAGGTTGTAGTTTTGTACAGATAGACAGTCCACACACACAAACGCACACATCCGCCCACACACTCTCCTTGTAGCCTAGAGGAGGCTTTGGGTACAGGAGGAGTTGATAGAAGAATCGACGCTTCGGATAAAAAAAAAAAAAAGGTACGATTCTGTTTCTCTTGCAGGTTCATCGTTTCTCTCCCCCTTTCTCTCCCACAGGTTCTAGCGGATCACGTTTCTCTCTCTCTCTCTCTCTCTCTCTCTCTCTTTGCTGATGTTTGATTGTGTTACTGGATTTCAAGTGGTGGACTTTTAGGTTGTCAGATGTAGATGGGCTTCATTAAGTATTGTTGTGGTCTTGTGGTAGTGTAGGGATTTTTTTTAATTTTTCGACTTGGTACAGCTACAGATCATCTAGGTCACCAGCCTTGCCTGTGAGTATGTGTGCATTCACGAGTGGGTGTGTCATAGTTTTGTGGGGCCCTAACAGCATTATGGCGAGATCCCCGTGTATTTAACTTTATGGCGGCAGTACATTCGGGGGGAAGTTGTGTAGCCGAGTAGCGGCGCACGTCGTCGTCACCATTGTGTAAATTGGACTTTTCGTGGTTGTGCTGCAGAACAATAAGGAATCATGAACCTTGTGGGTCTTCCTAAATGCGTCCTGGAACCCCTCCTGAAATTGAAGTACTCCAGCTTATGGGTGCGTTGGATAGCTGAATATAGTGCAAACTAAATACAGCAGCAAATGAAAGGCATACATAGTATTTACAGCACCTCGTGACCCCGGGGTGCGCCCCAGGAATTGTGCGTTTTTTTTTCCCCGTGTGGTCAGGCTGCACAAGTGGCTGTTGCTCGTTTATGATCCATCTTGTTTCCCTTTTGTTTTTGTAATCCTGTTATCTGCTCTTATCTGGGACCTGATCGTACAAGATCATCTGCAGATTTGTAGTGCCGCGAGCGCTTTTGTCCTGTTAGAGCCATTAAACGACAATTTTCGTCCGCTATCACTGGAGAGATCGTGGCGTCGGAGGGACTGGTGCCACGCTGTTGACCCACGCCAAACAGCTGTGTGCCGTCTTATGTCATCCAGCGCTCCAAATGTTTTGTTGACATAGCACTTTCTTTGTGTGTTTGTCAGTCCAGTTTTGTTTGTGGAGCTGGTATTTGCAAATCCCGTTTGGCCTCATGGGTCTTAAAGAGTCCGTCTTCATTTTTTTCAAAAATAATAACCAGCGTCTTCCCGTAAAGTTTGCACCTCCGAGTAAATCCTTCATCTATTTTTGTACTTCGTGCTGAATCGCATTTTGTTTACCGCATAAATTAAAGCTTTGTGTTCCTCATGCATTGGGGCTTTACATTCGCGGTCCACTGCCTAACCTAATCATCATCATAATAATAAGAATAAGAAGAAACACATACTTAACATGAATATTTTTTTTTCCACCTTTTGCCGTTGATTCAATTCAGGAACCCAGGAGAGTTACCTGTGAATCCGTTCATACGTTGACAATTAAAGATGAAAACAACATGCAAATGCGTTACAATAGGCACATTGTGTCATTAATTGCAAGTGCAAGTTGACGGATATTCATTAAAAAATCCTATTACTCTTAACAATGGTGGTACATGCTATGAAAAGATTCATTCTTTTTTTTGCTTTTTAAGCCCCCATTGGGCGTAGGACTAACCCGAAGCAGAATCACCACCAGGGCCTTCTTAACGGTATGTCAGAGCAGGATAAGTGATTTTATTTCTTTATTTATTTTTCAACTGAAGAGACGGAGAACAAATGTCAATTTCTCTCTCGTTACAGTTGTTTCCAATTTCTCGCGCATGAATCAACAAAACCATCCCGTGCGTGCTCGGCATCCAAACGATGGAATTAGCGATAACTTTATGTAAATGCAAACCAACACACATACGTCTGGTTAGCGTGAGCGGAGCGGAGCGGACTGGACGAGAGAGAGAGAGAGAGAGAGAGAGAGAGAGAGGCTCTGATGATATGCACATAAATTTCACTGGAAAACGTCCCAATGCTCCATTTTTCACGGTAAGCATAATTAGCTAGATGCCGGGGCTCTGGGTACCAGTTGACGTGGCAGCTATAAATAATAATAATAATAATAAACAAAAAAAAAAAAAATAGAAAAAAGATTCCGTTCACCATCCAAACTCCTACCGTCTGTTTGAGTCATTATGTTTGCATTCATGATTTATTTATTTATTTATTTTTCTCACACACGTTTTTTTGGTACAGTTTTCACTTTCTCAACGTGCCAAAAGGCGCTGTCAGAGATTTAAGAGCGTGGGTCGAAGTTATTTATTAATTTTTCTTTTTTCTTCAACGTAAGGTGCGGTGAGCTTGAACCAGTACTGAGTGTGGCGCGCTTTATCTAATTTCTCCAGCATGTGGAGTTTTTTTATTTATTTTTTATTGCGCACACCATTTCCATATGGCCCTGACCTACAAGTGCTACATGTGCTCTCCAAACTATTAGAGCATGTCCCCCCCCCCCCAGTCTGTAAATCTAAATGGCCAAACCAGTACATCAGCCGTGTCAAAGGCCTGTTCTTCATCACCTATTAATCATCCATGCAAAATATCGACTGGAGCCACTCGCCGCCTCCTCCAAATGGGAAAATAGCCGCGGCTCCTCTGGCTGTGCTTTAAATTCCATGATTCTCTGGGATTTCTGAGAGGAGACAATGTTTTGGGGCTTTTTATCTTTCAGGATTCTGAACGAAGACGACCAATGCCGCAAACTGCCATTACTGATTTCATTTCCGTGATTTCACAGGAGAAATGTCACCGCTCTCTGTGAGGCGTAAATAAATAATAATAATAATTTAAAAAAAAAATAGAAAAAAATCCTGTAATTGGATTTCTTCCACCAGGATTATTCTGGAGCTCCTGAAGTGGAGCCAACGTTGTTCCTGTTGAACCCGCTCACAAATCCGTAATCATTGTGGAGAAGGTTGGAGTCATTTAATACGTTTTGGAGGCAGTATACAATATAGACACGCCCCCCCACCCCCCCCATCCCCCTTACACAAAGCTATTTACCATAGCTGGATTATACTTGTGAATAAATCGTTTCTGATTTTTTTTGTTGTTGTTTGTTTACACTCCGTGCTATATTTATACACACTGTGTTTCCTGTCAAATCTCATACAGTCATTCAGTAACCAGTGTGTGTGTGTGTGTGTGTGTGTGTGTGTGTGTGTGTGTGTGTATGTGTGTCGCCAAATGTATTCTTATGCCACTATTCATTATTGGCTGTGAAACCGCCGCCATTGTACAGCTGTAGTGCCGTGACACGTTGTCAGAATGGTGTGGTTCACGTCTGTCCTATGCGCCTCATGCCAGGCGCCGTGTCATAACGCGCCATATGAACTTCTGATTGAGCGGTAAAGTTTATTTTTATTTATTTTTTTTTCTCTCTCTCGCAGCTATAGACCGCATTGTGTGGAGCAGCTAATGCAGGGAAAAAAAAAAAAAACACTGTCAAACGCTGCAAGCTTATTATAGCTGATCGATATTGGCTGGCCAGCCATTTCTTTACTGCTGACAGCCCGGCGTGCGCGCGCGCTATCTGGGTTGTGTCATGCCTCAGTCAGGTAATAAGGATGGAGGTAAAAAAAAAAAAAAAGTCCCACATACACACGAGTGTGGTGTGTGTGTGTGTGTGTGGGTGAGAGAAATCATTAGAAGATGGAGAAAGGACAAAATGGAATAGATTGACAGATATGGCCCGGGGGGTGGGTGACAACAAATAGAAGCCATCGACTTCTATTCACCTCTAAAGCTGTATTAGTGCAGTGCACTGATTTCTACGTCTCACCTGCAGATGCAAACAGAAACTCTCTGTTTGGAGATGAACAAATGACGTTTGGAATCGGGGGGGGGGGTTGTTGCGTTGATTGAACGTTTATGATCTTTTGGACGACTAAGGTGAAGCTGTAATCCTACATTCCTAAATGTATGTTTATTTGATTTTAATGATTAAAAACTTCGATTTATTTTATTTTTTTTCCTTTTGCAAATCAAATTACGTCGTGGGAATGATTTTTGACCTATCACATTAATGTAAATGATTGAATGATTTCGAAACTCCGGTTAGGGCTTGATTCCCTTTTTTTTCTCATATCACACTTGATTAAACAATACAGCGATATTGATACAACACACCAAATGCAATTTTCTACCCAGAATCACAACCCTATTACCCATCAATGTCCTGATCCAAATGGAAAAATGTTGACCGCGGTAGTAAGTGATACAGATTGGGACATTAGCCGAACCATTTGGAAATATGATCTGAGCAATTCAGGAGAAAAATCCATTACCCACAAGTAAAAAAAATATATATATATATATATAATCATGTATAACTTTGGCAGGACAGATGAATGGTGTCGTTAGCTTTTTATTTCAGGTGTTCTCCTCAGAATCCGTCTCCACATTCATCATCAACAGGCGCGTTGCAATTGTAAATGTCCTCCAACCTGTTAATACCTGCTAACGAGCGGCTGAATCACCGGCACACCACCTCGTGCATAATCTTCCAGAGAGCCATCCTTTCCAATTACTGGCCATCTGACACTGAATTACTTGGGCCACAAATCGAGATGAATTTTAGGCACGAGATCATGTCCGAGAGCACCTCGTTTATTTCCATTTTTTTTTTTTCTCGGCGGTATTTCTTTCTCTGTTTTTAAACGCATGACTCCATCTCTGATTATACGCAACGCCTTTTACTTAACAAGGCAAAAAACAAATACTGTAGTGTGGGTTCATGTCGTGGCTGATTGTGGTATTTGTGCGTCTCGCCATCAGCCCCCGCTGTGGAAGCGTGCTTTCTGGATGTCACGGTGATTATTTGGGCGTTGCGCGCGGTGGCCTTTCTCGGCTACGGGTCACCGAGTCGACCTTTGAATATATAACGCCATTTTGAAGCCTGTGGTTATGAACTGGATGTTTATTAACTTGCACTGAAGTATTTTTACCACGCTGACTGTCATCATCGTGCCGTGTAAACACATTTTACAGCCAAAACTTTCAGAGCGTTTATTTATTTTTTCGCCACATTTAACAACGTGGAACGCGGCGTCACCACTGTGGCTGGTAAATTTCAGAGGGTCACATGATGGAATCTGGCTTTTTGTTCTCTGGTGGTGCATGCGTCTTGTTGAAAAGCTTTTTTATGTCCTCCTCATAGGCTCCTCATTGAAAGATTAAATTACTACACACGGGTGATAAATCTCAGCCAGGTGTGTGTGTGTGTGTGTGTGTGTGGGGGGGGGAAGGGGGGGGGGGGGGGGGGGGGGGGGGGGGGGGGGGGGGGGTGGCACCGAGGCAGGAAGAGCCATCAATAAAAAAAGAAAGAAGGATGGCCGTCGGCTGTCAGGCGGGAAGCGAGGGAATAAACAAGTTGTGGGAGAAACAGCGCTGCCCTTTCCAGCAAAAGTGGTTTATTGACTTTTATTTAAATGAGCGACCTTTTGGCGGAGTGTCGGAAACGAAGCGTCGGAGCGTACCGCTGCATTCCAGTGCATGCCCGGTGTTGCAATAAAAAAAAAAGGGGGTTCCCGAGAAACTTTTTATTGTATTAATTAATTATTATTATTATTTTTTGAAGTGTGGCTGTGTCTAAAGCGATTTGGATTTCCTGTTTAACCTTCGGTGTAATGTTTGCTCTCTGGAGCGTGGGTGAGTTTTTTTTTTTTTTTTTCATAGAACCGATTCCCCTTTTTATGCATTTTCCTAGCCAAGTGTATCATTTGTTTAGTCTCTGTCATTTCCTGGCGACCACATTACCGTGATTCATAAAAAAAGAATAATGCTTAAATAAAACTAAAGTCCACATTTCTCATATTCAGGGACGGGACTGGGCATAAATGCTCCTTTTACATTCTGTCCAATTCCTTTAAACTGTCTCTTTATGTTTTTTCAAACCCCAAAAAAATAATAGTGTACAAAAGCTTCTATATATATATATTTTTTTTTTATTCCATTCATCACTGTGACATATTGAATGCTGACGTTTTTTGCAGCAAAGTCTCAGTGTTATTGGTGATGGCATAAGTGAGACAGGTTTTTTTTTTTTTTTTTTTTTTGAGCGCGCCTCCTCTGCCAATAAGTGGTCATTATAATATTTATAATGCAAGCGCAGTTTCTTGAAGTGGATTCAGAATGGGCACATTACAATAATAAAGCAGGAAATTCCCCTTATTCTCCCGTGCAGAGGAGTTGCCGAAATCAGAGAATTATTTTTTATTTTTTATTTTTTTGACTTGCAGATAATCAGTGCTCAGCATGGGAGAGACCTCGACGTTATCTAATTGTGAGAGCACGGGGGTGTTGCGTTAACCCCCTTAAGCCCTCTTGGTTTTAATTGCTAATCTGCCATAATGTGTCTGTGGTCACACACACACACACACGAAGGCTTAAAGTGATTTCTAATCAATGCCTTTTCGTCTGGCTCCTTTGTGCCTCAACTGCAGAAACGTATCACTTATGATTTCATTTTTTTTTTTTTAAAGGAGCCAAAGTGGTCGTGAAAAGTCAAACGTGGCGCAGTTTTTGTCTGTGTTTAGCGTTCGATGAGAGGAGGAGCTCAACCTGGCTGTAAACCTGAACGGGTAACACCTGGATGATGCGCTTTAAAAATCGATCTTTTTTTTTTTTTTTTTTAAACCACTTTGTCTTTCTTTACAGTTCTGGTCCGCCCGCTACCCCCATTGGACTATTTGAAAAACTTAAATATGATTCACTCCAAATAGCCATTTAATTGTCCCCTGAGGAATCGTAGTGGACTCGGAGACGCTCTCTCTCTCTCTCGCTTTGAAAAGGAAAACGACCACTTTTCCAAACCACTGAAGTCGACGTGCCCTTGAGCGAGAGCGCCCTGGGGCAGTTGCCGCCATATTGACGCCAGACGTGAGGGCCGATTCTGGTCGTGACCTTATTTGCACCTCTGGGAGCAGAGAGGATAATTAAATAAGAAGTTCAAGCACAGCTCGGCAGGTTTCCCAACATTCGCCCTCACGTTTCCGTGTGTGAGACCTCCTCTTCCTCGGTGAAGAAGATGTAGAGGCGTGACTATATAATACCTGCCCGCCTGAAGATTGAGAGTGTTTGTGCGGAATCAATACCAAATATGTGGCTGTGCTACTTGTTATTGTTTTGTTTATATGTATATAGTCGTGTATATATATATATCTCTCTCCAGGTAGGCCGTTTCAGTTTTTCTGCTCAAATTAGGTCACGGGCCTTAAATGGTGTAAAAGGCTGAGTTTAAAATTCATTCTTACTTTATGTCGTAGTCAGACCATACGAGTGGAAATGCGGACGAGGCGTGTTTTCCACGGAGGGGAACATTTTTTTTTGCTTTGCTTGCACTCATTAATCTAAAATAGAGCAGACAGCAAGTAAAGAATTATATATATATATTTAGTTTTTATTTTATTTTTCTTCCTCCCACCTTTCGCTATTATCCGAGGATAGGGTGCTGCAAGCAGAGTCGTACATCTGCCTCCAGGAAGCTTCTACCTGATTTGTCATTTATTTATTTTTGAATTAAATGACTGAAAGTCTGTGTCAATCAAAATTTAAATTAATCGAGCGATCGACATGACATGATTTTGACATCAGAACTGACAAAATCACTGCATCTGGTTAGTAACGTGATTTATTTTAATTTTTAATTTTTAATTTCTAATTAGTTGTTACTTGGCTCTGGCAATTACACTTGGCAGTGATGCATTTCATTTAACACTCTTAAATACGTGCTGTTATTGCTGACATGGTCAGATTTTCTGGTGATACTGGGACAGGCTGGCTGCAACAAAAAAAAAAACCCAAAAGACCTGATGGGACCAATTCTATTGATCCACAGACTCATTGATATAACACGACGGAGAAGATGGCGCGTTATAAAGAGAAAAAGTGACTGGAATAATGGTCGTCATAATTTGGAGGCGCCACCAACCACCACGGTTCCAAATCTCTGCAGCTCACTGAATGGAAATCAGGTTGTCACACTTCAGAGCCACTCCAGCTCATTAGGCGTCATGGTCTTACAGGACCAGCAAAACCACTGGTTCCTTAGAGGTCGGGTACGCGCCTGCTCTTGAGAAGTCACTTGTTTACTCCCCAGCGTCCCCTCCTCCTCTCGCCACGATTTTTAACTTTCAAAAATTCCTCTCCTGACCAAGACCCGGGATTCTCATCTCCAAGCGCTTTTCATACGGCAGAGAAGCAGTCAATTATTGTGGCGCGCTGCAGCGCTGCAGGATTAAGCGGCGGCGGCAGCAGCAGCAGACAGCAGCTTTTAGCCCCGGAGACTTCCAACAAACGTCAGGGCTGATTGCAGTGGCACTGGGGCAGATAAGTCAGTCTTACTATTATCCTGCATAAGCTAGGAGTGCCAAATTACAACTTTAGCCTCAAAAAGCCCCCAGAGAGTTGACTTGTGAATGTTTTTTGTTTTTTTTGAAGCTACAGCAGAGAATAAAAAATAAATAACACAGGGTGGAGAAAAACGAACGAAACGCACAGGGCCCAGGTTGGTGGGAAAGACAAAAAGCAGCGCGTGCGCGTGCGCGTGCGCGTGCGTGCGTGCGTGCGTGATGGGATGCATGTATATATCTCAATCTGGATTCAGTTCAGGCCATTGGTTCTCTCTGCTGGCCTTTTATAGCTGTCAGCATCCTCCTCGGCTCATAACTGTGATGTTCTGACAGTTTTACAAGGACGCTCCTTCAGATTTATTCCTGCCCATGCCATCGATTCTCTCATCACATCCCTACCGTCACGTGTGTGTGTGTGTGGAGAGTTTAACACAGAAATGTAGGCACAGCTCCATTAGAATGTATGGATTTCATTTTTTTTTTTCTCCCATGCCTGAGACATTTATATGTCGAAACACTAACGAGCAGGGACGGTTTTTACAATAAGGGCATGATTGGATTAGAATGAGCAGGCAGGAGTGACGTAACTATGGCGATATGTGTTGTATTGTGGAATATTTAGTGTAAAGACGAAAAATATTGTGCCAGTGTCCCCCCCCCCCCCCCCCCCCCCCCCCCCCCCCCCCCCCCCCCTCCCTAAAAAAAAAAAATCAATAATAATATTTACTTTGCGGAAGTTGCACAACAGAAAGCCGGAGCATTTTTTTTTTTTTTAAACTTCCTCTCCCTCCATTCCCTACCAATTCAATTTCTCCCCGGCTCCTTACAATGTGATTTATGACTTTTCAAGCACCATAAATAACAGTGGGAGGGGGGGAGAAAAAAAAAATAAGCCATTTTTTTTTTTTTTTTTATTACCTTGCCCACGTACTGCGGATCTGACCCCATGTACTCCTCCAGTACAAAGAACTGGTTCCACACCCAGCCCCTCTTGACCCGCTGAAATCCAGCCGGCCCATTCCTCACGGGGCCCGGCGAGCTCCTGGCGTGCTCCCTGCCCGTCCGGCTCCGGCCCAGCGGCCCCGAGGGCGCACGTGAGGAAAAAGCTGAGCCTGCGTCGACCAGAATCCACAGGAACAGCAGCAGGCAGTTCCTTGTTAGCATTGGTCGGTCTGTGAGGAGGTTCAGGTCCTCAAGTCAAAGTCCAGAGACGAGAGCCGAGCCACGCTGAAACCGGCGGAGGAGGTGGAGGAGGAGGAGCTCCTTATGGAGGGAGGGAGGGGGAACTGGGCCGAGAGGCGGGGTCTGTCAGGATCCCACTCAGAGATTTATTATGGAGCTCATCACCTGCAGGAGAAAAACAAAACAAAATACATCTTTTAGATTTTTTTTTTTTTTTGCATCAGCCACTCCTGCATTAACTTCATTATATATTCATGATGTGGGGGTGTGGTTTCTGATTTCTGATTGCCGTATTGTTCCCGTTGAACCAGTCGGCGGGGAAAAGCTGCTAAAACAGGAGATATATATTTTCGTTTTTTTTTCAAAAAAGAAGAAGTTGAAAGGAATGTGCCGTGGTTGCATCAGTCGCGCAAAAAAAAACACATCTGAAGCTACAGAGTAAGGTATCGGCAGTTCATGTGTCGGGATGACACGCGTGTCTGTGATTTGAATTTTTTCCGCTCTGCTGTTTGTCAGCCACGGCAGATATTGGTCCACACGCCGCAGCGGCGCCTAATCCAGCCCACAAACACGAGGTGGAATACGAACTGTGTGTGTGTGTGTGTGGTCGTTTTTGGGAGTCTTCGCATGCTTCAGTGGCCGTGGCAACCAGTTGTCGAGCATTGGGGCAGGAAACCATGAGCCTCTCCGCGTGGTCTCCTGTCGGATTCCTGCCTGCCTGAGTGTACGTCTACATGAGGCCCAACACATTTGGAGCAGGAGCAGGATTAAAACTCATTTCTTTTCCTTTCCCATCCCTAAGGATGCCGTAGCTGCCTGGAATAAATGACATATTCCCGAACCAGCCTAATTGTTTGAGCCTTGTGGATGACTGCGGCGTCGCCGTTCGCACCTTGTTTGTGTTTCCTGGCTCTCAGCTCCCAGCTCTCAGCCAGCGGTTTGCGATGAAGAATGGGGCCAGTGGCTTCCACACCGGTTTTGTTCTCCTTTTCCCTTTCTTTTTCACAAGCCACTTACAAGCGGTGGCGTAATGGAAGGAGGCGTGCGTCTCATTTCGTAACCGCAGTCCTCATTGACATCATTGTCTTTTGATTAATTACACAGCCCTGAACAGGGGGGCTACTTCAAGGAAAAGGTTAGGCCTCATACCCATTCCATCCATGTATGTGTGTGTGTGTGTGTGTGTGTGTGTGTGTGTGTGTGTGTGTGTGGTCGTTTTTGGGAGTCTTCGCATGCTTCAGTGGCCGTGGCAACCAGTTGTCGAGCATGGGGCAGGAAACCATGAGCCTCTCCGCGTGGTCTCCTGTCGGATTCCTGCCTGCCTGAGTGTACGTCTACATGAGGCCCAACACATTTGGAGCAGGAGCAGGATTAAAACTCATTTCTTTTCCTTTCCCATCCCTAAGGATGCCGTAGCTGCCTGGAATAAATGACATATTCCCGAACCAGCCTAATTGTTTGAGCCTTGTGGATGACTGCGGCGTCGCCGTTCGCACCTTGTTTGTGTTTCCTGGCTCTCAGCTCCCAGCTCTCAGCCAGCGGTTTGCGATGAAGAATGGGGCCAGTGGCTTCCACACCGGTTTTGTTCTCCTTTTCCCTTTCTTTTTCACAAGCCACTTACAAGCGGTGGCGTAATGGAAGGAGGCGTGCGTCTCATTTCGTAACCGCAGTCCTCATTGACATCATTGTCTTTTGATTAATTACACAGCCCTGAACAGGGGGGCTACTTCAAGGAAAAGGTTAGGCCTCATACCCATTCCATCCATGTATTCTCCGTCGCCACGGTAACCATCTAAATCGAAACCGATCTGCAAAAGAATAAATTGCGCCTGCAAAAAAAAAAAAAAAAAGTCGGGATCCATCCGGACACGGGTCGGACATGCCGCTCCCCGCAGGTCGCTCCTCATTTAACATCCACATAATAGAAAATGACTGTTCCCATAATTCCCTGCAAAAAAAAAAAAAAAAAAAAAAAAAAAAAATCACGCCTCTGCCAGGGCGCAACCCAGGGAGGGCTCGATGCATATTTTATGAGCAGTTCATTAGCATGTGTCGGGGGCGTCGGTTGTGAGCCTTGACCCTCGTGTCTACTCCAGATAACGCGACACAGCGGGCTGACGGCGCTCCACCTTCAAAAAAAAAAAATTAAAAATTCAAAGAGCATATGGCCGGCCGATCTGCTGCTCTCAGATTGCCACCCACGGAAAGTTATCAGTCGTCAAGGCTGCCATAAACATGAAAAAAACAAATAAGTCGACATTGACGACTTCTGTTTTTTTTTTGCCCATGCAGTGATTTGCATAAGGGACCCACACGTCACTCAGAGGAATAAAAGTCACAGCAGTTGGGCGCTTTCCTTCCCACACACGCTCGGCATGAATCACTGCAAGTCATATCTTGAAATATTGAAAACAAATTGCTTTTGATCCAATAACGTCTAAGGTGTATATATTGCATTGGATGCTCTCTCCGTGCATTGAGTCATCACTCCTTTGTGTCTATTGCTTCGTTTTTTTGTTGTTTTCGTTGTCGTCGTGCGAGACAAAGTGTAGAAACCGTGTCGCATAAAAAGTAAAGTGCACTGAACTGATTTATCAGACGGCAGCGTCATTGGGACAAAAACAGCAAATGCACGAGTTATTCCCTTCTCAACCCATTCATTCTGTATTTCTTCCGAATTGGAACCCATCTTTAATTATACTGTATTTTGTTATCTGTGTTTTTCTGCTGCTACAAAGCATTCAGCCATTAGTTCACCAATTAGAAGTGTAACCCCATTAGGGGGAGAACAAATGTAGAATAGAGAATGCGATTAGTAACGTCAAGTATTTCATAAACATCTAATGAATGCAACAATAGCGTCGAATCCGTATTGATGAACTCATTGTGGAGCTCTCGCTCAAGAAGCGTGTCATAAACCAAGAAATCAGAACATTTCACTTCATTTTCCTCATCCAATTAAAAGCTCGTGTTCATTATATATATATGTGCATTCACACGTCTTGTACGGTGCATATTTTTACATTTTGAATTAGCATCACAATGGCCTTGTATTAGGTCTCGCTCCATTACTGTGATTACATACAGTGCAGCGCAGATCTTTGTCCAACATGTGATTTCAGGAGCAGCCGGGGGGGAAGATGGCTGTGAAGTCCTTTTGTTTGGATAAGACTGTGTGATATCTCAAAAAAAAAAAACTTCAGGGGAAGGAGTGGGAGGAAAAAAGAGAAGAGAAGAAGAGGAGTAGGTAGAGGACGCATGATAATGAAAATGGGGAGTAACATCACAGCTGGCCAGTGGCGCCAAATTAGCAGAGAAGGCTTCATGCGTAGGTTTACAGCACGAGCAGAGTAATGAAGCGTGAGCTCACGTTCCATTATTTACTTACTTTGTGTTGGTTTGGTATAATAAAAAAAAACGCAGCTTTATTCTCGGAAGGACGCCATTAGGGAAAGAAAATCACAGCGGGGTCCGTAGGTGTGATACCAAACTTTTAAAAATAGATGTGGATTTAATTATCTTTATGATATTTTCCACTGGAGGGTTTTTTTTTTTCTTCCCAGGCCTGGATCCCTGAACAATAGAAGCATTAATATGAGATGATGAGTTGTCTTCCCCACTTTTTTTTTTTTTTTTTTATATAATGCGTCCCACGCACATTATGGTTGGGGAGAGCCAGAGGAGGCCTTCAGCTCACATTATGTCCGGCCAGTTGTTAAACTTGGTTGCGGATAAAAAAAAAAAAAAAAATGCTGGAGGCGCTCATGCTCTGAATTTGATGAGTTTTTATTTTTTGCACCTGGCCAAAGTCACCCTTTAGTGTCACCGTGACTGCTCTCTCTACAGTATGATGATAATAATAATATTGTCCCCTACCCACTGGGATTTCCACTCAGACCTTGAAAACGGCAACTTTTAAATCGTTCATTCTTGTGCGTCTTATTTTACGCATTTTTCCGAGTTTTAAACAATCCGCCAAACCTTCTAAATATTCTATATTTTCTTGTGGATTGGGTCATAAATAATCTGGAGAAAAAAAACGGAAGTGGAGAAGTTTTTGGAGCCATAGATCTGTCCCGAGGAACACCTCTATCTTTCATTGATTCCATTACAACACAGAGACAGTGAGCCAACACACACATTCTTTTAATAGTGACAAATGGAAACTTCTCCTGTTGCCAAGGCTATTTTTTTTTTGTGATGAATGTGCCTGGATGCTCACTTTGCCAAAGTGCCGAGTCAGCAGAACCAGGACTTTACGGAGGCTTTAGGGTGGTGTGTTTTTATTTTTTGTTTTTTTTTAATACACAGCGTGAAATGAATTTAAAGAAAGAAAACAATATTGGACAATGGGTATGTTACCCTAGAGAAATCTTTTTCTTTGTGTTCTTTTTGAATAAAAAAAATGACAATATAGAATATAATAGAGAGTAAAAGTGTATATTCGAAATGATTTGACAAGCCGCAGCCGGGATTGGCATAAGAGCAAAAAACAGCACAGTGTCGCGCGGTTTGTCGCGCTGACAAACACAACACGCGTCAACTTTTTCACCTAAATGAAATGTCTCTCACTCCTACGTTTTTTTTTTTTTTTTTTTTTTTTCGACAGCCTTCCTGCCAGAGATGATAGTTTTTCAGCCTGAGCCAATTTTTTTTCATTTTTGCATCAACGTTACATATTAGAGGGAGGACAGGTTTGTTATGTCCATTTCAGATTTCAGAGTTTTTATTTAATCCAGTGCATTATTATTTTTTTCTTTCCCTTCTGATCATTTCCTATTATGACACGTGACGTTTTGACGGATGCACAGATTCCGTCAGGTGACCTGATCTGATATTCTGGATATTTTGGAGGTGAAGGTTTCGGATGAAGCAGCCCCGCTGCCCCGAGGCTGCGATCCGGATCCAATCCAGGCAGACGCTTCTCAAAAAACGCGCAGGATGGCAAATTCATTCTGACCTCCCGACTTCTGCAGTTTCTCAGGTGGCTCCTCTCTCTCTCTCTCTCTCTCTCAGTGAGGGACCCTTCACTTCCCTCCCGTGACAGTTAGTCACTTTTATTTTACATAACTCGTATCAAAGTCAATACCACTGTAATACAGGTATTCCATTTCTTTTACACCTGTTTCCAAACCCGATGGGGCCGATTCTGCCCACCTTGTCCAAGACGGGATTTGTTCCAGTGCTAAAAATACATGTAATGATGGTGGTTATTGCAAAAAGATAAATTCAATCCAAATATTTCAGCCAGGCATGTTAAGCATCGCATTTTGCAGGGGTTTGATCCATTGTGCGACGAGCTTCTGGTTACCTTCACCTTCTGCCATCCGTTGAAACTGTGGAGCCAAAATGGCTTAATCGCAGCCAAGCTTTTTTTTTTTTTTTTTTTTCTTCTTCTTCTTCTTCAAAATCCTTTCCCCCTCTAAAGGTAGAAAAAGCCATTTTCTGAAATCTTGTTGCCGCCGCGGAGGAGCACCTTGTTATTTCTCTAGATGACATACTCCCCAGATATCACTTATCCAATTTGTCCAACAAGGAACCTCTCATTTCAGGGACTACATTCACAACCTGAGTTGCCCTTGAGTGTAAATAAATCCGCTGTGTATTCCGCTGAATGGAACTGAACCCCCCCCCCCCCCAGATATGGAAGGCTTAGCTTCCAAAAACTGGCTGCAGGCAATAAAGGAAGCATCAGACTGACTCAGAGTCTGTGATGCAACAGATAGGGCTCTATTGAAAGGTTATGATTAAAAAAAGAAATTTAAACCCCCAGATAGGTGCTGAATTATGGATTTCTCTTCTCCCCATTTTCCTTTCCCCCCCCCCCAGATGCTGCGAATAATCTGTGGCATATTGTGTATACCCCCACACACACACACACACACAAAGAAACGAAAAACTCTATTGCTAAATTTGGAATGGCTCACGATCCGACACCTGGCTCCGAAATCGGCGCTGCCGCTGCCTTCTCTGACCTGCACTGTATAAAATGGACGTTAAAAAAAAATAATAATAAAATAAAATTGTATGAATGTGGGTCGCCACACAGCTGGACAACGATCGCACAACCAAAAAGGGGCTTCACCTGAAACTAGAGGTTTCTGCAGGGTGGGATGGAATAGTGCTCCGGCCCCTCGCTGCTTCAGTTTGAACTAAGAAAGGTTGGAGTTTGTTTTTTTTTTTTGCAGTGTGTGTGTCATTAAATTCTGCTGAAGGCCAAAGTCGTCTCTGGGAAGCCAGATTATAACAAGAGCGATACCATTTGGCCAAGTGGTCAAAGGCCTCGTATTTTCTAGGTAGAAAAAGTAAAAAAAAAAAAAAAAAAAAAAAGTATATATATTTTATACTCAAAGTGACCTCTCCAAAACTATAGGCGAAACTAAAAGTTTCATTAATGTCACTCACGTTATAAATTTACAGCAGCGCGAACGTGGAATAATGAAATGACCATTTCATAGGATTTTTATTCTATTCCGCCTTTAAGATAATGTCATCATTTACCCTTGTTGAATAAGTCTTGTCAGACTTGAAGCGACATCATTCCAGGCAGTGATTGAAACCGCAAATATTCGGATTCAGGGGGCACTGCAGGTGGCAGGGGGCCAATCCTGTTTTAAATGTCCTTATTATCCCCCACGCAATATATAAACCGAAAGGTCCTTAAATTATTGAATGCATCAGCTATCCCCCATATCATGTGAGGTAGAGGAGATTTATGGCCCACCAGATATAACGCATTCAATTCAGTCGATGGTTAAATCTCCTAACGAAGGGATAAATTGAGATCATTTAAGGATTATCTCTGACTTCCTTACGGTATTTTTAAGCTTTTTATTGTCTAAAACTCAGTGGAGCTGCTTAGTTATAACATAGACAAAAAAAAAAACAAAAAAAACAAACTTCTAATGACCTGAAGTAAACCGCATTAAAAAGCAACTGCATTGCGCGAGGGGGGGGCGGATCATTAATCATAAATGTATACCAGGTAGTTTTTACATCTGCTCAACTTTGATTTTATTCAATTATTTATCAAAAACGATGACAGCTGATCAATCGATAAACTTTATGTAAAGTGCACAGTATGTATAGTTAATGGATTTAAACATTTAAAGCTGCTGATATTGTTCCTGGCAGCTGAGCACTGGACTTTGACCAAATATCGCAGCAACAACACAAACGTGATTATATGCATCATATGCAAATGAGATAGTCAAAAACATTTATTCAATAGTTTTTTCTTTAGATGTGGATGTTTCCTTAAAGCTGTGTATTGAGCCTGCAGAGTGGCGATTACGTATTGTGGAGCTCATCCAGTACAGTTAATTACTGTGATTATTATTTTTTTTTAATCTGATTATCCCGGAGAGCATATTTTTTCAGTATTTGTAAGAATTTGATCAAACCTTCAGCCAATCAGGTGATTTTCATCAAGCATGTGCACAGCTGACACTATTGATGATGGTGGCGTGAGTCGGATGAACAGCTTTTGCCCCATTACAGCTGTTGTCTTCTAATTACCCAAATCTAATAAGTGTGTTTGCTTGCTGTGACAGACATATATCCCAAACCATTATGACTGTCATTATCTGTCTGCAGCATTTTATTTTTATTTATTCCCCCATCAGCTGCCACGTTTCCCCATTTTTGCTTAATTAGACATTGCTAAATGTGAACAGATAAAGCTTGGGCGAGCAAGTCAGCCGGCGTTCAGATTTACACCCAGACTGAGCAGATGGCAATAAATTAGATATGAGAGAGAGACAGAGAGAGAGAGAGAGAGAGAAAGGAAGAGAGAGAGGAAGAGGGAGAGAGAGAGAATAAGTGGACAGTGTTCCATTCCTGATTGATGGTCGGGGAAAAAAAAAAGAACCTGCCACGTTCACTCCTGTGGCATTTTAAAAGTGCCAGTCCAGATTTAAATCAACAAGTGCAGAGTTCCCCTCCCATAAGTTTATATATATATATGTGTATTTTTTTTATTTTATTTTGCTTCTCACATTGTCCAGCAAAAAAGGCAAAACTACTATTATTGAGGCAGCTTCTAGCAGCGTGTGCATTTATTTTGAACAGATACATCCCATTGTACACCAAGTCATAAAACCATCCACTCAGGTTGGAGAAGTGTATATATATTCATAAAAAAAACAACAACTTTGTATTGAGTAGAATTGCTCCACTGAAGCACGTCTTGAGATGTATAGATAAGGTAGTTATTCACTGAGGCTGAATAAAGGGGCCAGCATCTTCACTTCGGCGGAATCCTGATTCCATCTGACACGTCGCTGTTTGAGATTCATCACACAAAGTTTATCTCTTGTCACGGTGCGTTACAAATATGAAAATGGGAACCACGGGCCGCGCCGCGTCTGATTTAGAGCCATCTGTAAATCTACCCTCATTAAGCCATAAACAGAGTGAGGCATATTTGGACAAGTGTCGCCATGGAGAATAACAAAAAAAATCCAAATTTTCTCTCTTGGAATAATTACACATGAGAAAGTTGGGAACCAACAACCTTCTCCCACTAGCTGTACAGTGTGTGTATACGTCGCGTACAGTCCCATTTATTTTCTCAACCGGCTTCTTGGCGCCTAATGTGTTCCACTTGTTAGCCGTTATTGTAAAAATAATGACGGATTGATGACCACGACTCTATTACACATCTTTTCATAGCGATTGGCCCCTAGCGTTTAACTTTACCATTGCATTCTAAAGAAGAAAAAAAATATATACGACCACATTAGTCTCCTTTTTCTGCACGGGATTCATCACCGTGCTTTTTTTTTTTTCTATTACCACAGTAATCTAAATGCAAATTCCAACCGTCCCGTTTTCCACCAGGACGATGATGCTTCTGGCACAGCATGTGCACTCGAATTGAGATGTGTTTTTCTTCTTTTTCTGCCTCTCGTCTACCTCTGTGACATGGAAATGTAAAAATGCAGAACGAATGAAGACCCGTTATCGTGTTGACATATTATGAAAAAGAAAAGATTTCCCCAAAAATAATTCTGACTCTGCGGCTGCTCAACTACAGAAAAGTCAGCCGGGATGAATCTGGGCTGGATCACGACAGGAAGGAATCCGATTCATGGCGGATACTCTTCCGTATTTGCATATTTTCAACTTTGCAATCAAATTGCACTTTAACCTTAATTTTTTTTTTTTTTTTTTTTATGAAATCCGCTAACACGTTTGAATATAATGTTCAGGAGCTTTGCTGCTTTTGCCATCTTGACTTGAACGGATCCTTTAGCCGAGTTTTTGTCACGGCACACAGCTACTTTCGTGGCAGAGGGGAAAGTGTGTGTGTGTGTGTCGACGCTTTGTACACACACAGTGTGTACACACAGTGTGACGCCGCAGTGTGTCCTGGATGCTCTGATATGGATTGGTGGCTGTGAAAGGCTTCATCATTTCTTCCATCGCTTCTTGCACCTGCCATCAACCCCCCCCCCCCCCCCCCCCCCGGCGGGCGCCCCCCCCCCCCCAGCGTGGATGTGGTTGTGAGTGACACCCGGGGAGTTTCCATCTTTTTTTTTTTTTTCCTTCCTGTGGACTACATATTCAGTACGCAGTACGCAATATCTTCAAAGTTCAGATCATGTTAACAAGCTTGTTTAGAAACGTTTTTTTTCTTTTTCTTTCAAGAACCTGTTGGAGCTCATTTTGTTCAACGTTGCATCCATTCTGACTCATTTCAGTTTTAGTTTTTGTGTCGTTAGATTATGGGCTGGTCGGTGAGAGAATAACACTCACAGTGACATAGTGGTGCTGACAAAACTCTACTGTTTGTGTGTTGCTGCCACGCCGAGGAACATTTTAATGTTCCAGTAAACCAAACCTTGATAACCAAAATAAAAGTCGAAAAAGAAAAAAACAAACCACCAAATATATGAAGATGTACGGTAATTACGACGAAACTCGTCAGACTACGGGAGAGAGCATCGGTGACTTTTATATTGAGAGTTAATTGAATTCTCTTGAAAACACAATTTCTAATGATGGCACACTTTTTTTTTTTTTTTCTTTAGCACCGTAGAAAATAGCGTAACATGCCCAGAGGTGAAGTTGGAATTACACGTGGCTGAAGTTGAATGAACCGAGAACCTGGCTGGACAAAGTCTGCTTGAACGTTCTCTTCATTAGGATGCACAGTGAATTATAAATTAATCAAAAATTAATTGTATGGCAGATTCACTAATGCAATTTTTCTTTTTTATATTTATATATATATATATATATATATAAATAACTTTTCTAACTGTGTTGAAATGAGCCTTATGCCAATATTTCAAGTATCTATATTGGTGCTCTCATGTTGAGCTGGTCTATAGAAGGACAAATGAGTTTATGCAAACATTTTAATCGTCTTTGACGCTGATTATGTTGGAGAGCCTATCTGCTGCAGTCCATTTCGAATAAATCAGGTGAAATTTGAACGCGGAGAGGTCTGTTTAATTATTTAATGGCTCAAATGGATCCAGTAGTCTACATTGAAATGGGTGGACATCACACAGAGGATAAGGAGTTGGAAATGATTGGGCTGCAAAACCCCTGCAAATGAAACGGTGGAATGGGCGGATTTCTTTTTTTTTTTTTTTTTTTTTTGAAAAGGTTAAAAAACCACTTGTACGACGTTTTCTTTGTAAATGAATGCTCACGACACAAATAGTGGCATGTGCAAGTTCAATTCAGAAATATTGCTGAATCCAAGGGGCTCCATTGCAAATATTAGGAAAATAACTAAGAACTGACTATGAAAGATGATATTAGTTGGTCACCGATGAGTCAACGCATGGGGACGACTGGATAAACCACAATTATGACCTAATAATAAATGATTATATAAATACCACATTTAAATGACATCCTTGGCTCAGATTTGGAATCCGTTACACACATTCACAGCCGGTAGAATTATGCATTGGGAAAAAAAAAAAGACTCATTTAATATTGTGCAGGATTTCTGCAGCAATTTGTGCCGGATAACATGCTCGGGCCGATGGCTGATAAAACGCCGGTGCAAGCCCGAAAATAACGCAGGTGTGCTGATGTTGCTCTAATGATGTGATTGATAATGAAATATGTAAATGTTTTAATTTTGATGTGTGGTTGCACCGTGGATAGTTAAACCAAAGACCACCGAGTCTGCACATATAGATACAGTATATATATATATATTTATATATTCCCACCGACAGCTTTAGGTATCACGTCAATAAAAAACGGATAAAACCTTGACGACCTGCGTGTTATGTCAGGTGTTCCAATTTTCACATGGCATTTTGATTTTTTTTTTTACCCCCATCTACTCCTAAAAGCGCCAGTCGTGTTATTTTCATCTCATTTAACAGGCTAACACCCTGGAATGAGGTCGTTACACATTTAAATGTGAGCATGATTTAAAAAAAAAAAATGCAGTTTAATTTTTTTTCTAATCATCTTAAGATCTTCATTGCAAGAAATATAAAAAAAATATCAAGGGGGGGAAAAAAGTAGATTCCAAAATTTGACGAATCACAAATCAATTCTGTGTTGAGCCACAGATTTGGAGACGGTTAATAAAAAAACCAAATAATAATAATAATAAAATGATGACATCACTCACATTTGTGAGTGATGTTGTATTCTGTTGTGTATGTTCTATTTTGTTGACTCGGGTGATGTCATGAGTTTTCGGGTTGTGCGTGGTGTGAGTCCTTTGTGTTTCTGCTGCAGAGCGCTGCAGTACTGGTTGAGCCATGTGCTCCTGTCCATCATCCTCACTCCTCCTCTTCCTTAGACGTCAACAGATAAAAAACGTTTTTTTTTTTTTTTTTAAGTCCTCCTCTTCAGGGCCAAAATCATTTCACGTGTAGAAAAAGAAGACATTTGATTTATATGGATCCGTCCATCAAGTTACTGTTGTGTGTGTGTGTGTGTCCTAATGTGTGTTACCGCTTATCTGGAGGTACACATTAAAACGCCCACTGTCACAATATAGTAGATGTTTTATTTAATTGAAGAAAGAAATGCGACGTGGACGCCTGAACAAGGGTCTTACATCAGTAAAAAAAAAAAAAAAAAAAAAAAAAACTGATTTCTCCTTTGTAAGAGGCGCGTCCTTGAAATAAAAACCTTCCGACGAAGCACTCTGCACCTAATTTCATTAAACGATTTTGCCAAGTCAGTGAACCTAAAATGATGCAGTTGAACTCTACGGTCCCCCGTCTCTGTGGACGGGGGCGGGGGGGGGGGGGGGGAGGAGGGGGCCGGGGGGGGGGGGGGGGGGGGGGGGAGAGAGAGTGCATCAGGCCCAGAAAGGTTAGCGTGCTGTGGCCAGCAGTCAACCTCAACTCCTCCTCCGCGTGACCTCGCTTTAAATGGCTCCCTCATTTCTCTCTCTCTCTCTCTCTCTTTTTGCCTGTTGTTCCATTTTCTGCTCAGTTGTGCTGGAAAAATAAAACTGAAAATGTGAAATTAAACCAATATATATATATATATATATATATATATTTGTCGCATGGAGTTATGGGTTATTAGGCAGCGAGTCACATTAAGCTCAGCCTCATTATCAGGGCGAAGATAAACTCAAAAAGCATTAGGGTTGAAACTCACTGATGTATAGCTATGATCATCACATTGGTTATGCTAATGAGTCTCTGTTTTTTTTTGGGGGGGGGGGGCCTGTTTTAGTGTGTGTGTGTGTGTGAGAGAGAGTACGCACAACCCTAATGGTCATGTTCATCAGACGTGTGCATATGTGCACGTTGGTGTACGTATGTGTATGTGCATGTATGTGTGCGTTCCTGCAGGCACGTGTCCCTCGGAGAGTGACTGCCTTGTGCGTTACAGGGCGACCAAGGACTCACAACAACAGTTGACATTTCCTCATTAGTTTTCCATAAACCTTTCACAGAGGAGTATCGTCTCCTGACCTCCCACTCATGTTTAAGGCACATTATGCAAATTGCACACACTGTAAATGATAATAATCATCTCATTCATTAATGCCGATGAAACCATTGCAAGTTGTAGAGGATTGCCTTTAAGGTTTGGCCTCAGGCAGCCCGGGGTGACCGCGTGTGTGTGCGTGCGTGTGATGTGGAGGATCCGCCTCACGGAATCTCCTCTTCCTCCCTTTTAGAAATCAGCGCGGCGAGCTATTGATGTTTGCGGCCATGCACTCTGCACTGCCGGCCGACATTACTCTCAGTGCCAGCGCGCACGCGCACACGCACACACACAAATGAAAGAAGGTCCACTTTAACCAGCTGTACCTTTTGTGCACATAGGAGGCGAGTGACTTTGAGGTGGGTGCTCGGTGGGATTATCGCTCCGAAACGCTATTTGCCACTTCCACCGCCGGCCTGTCATCTGCCGGCGATTACCGAAAACAAAATGTGGCACAAAGCATTAGGAATGGCATGGCTGAAGCGCTTTCAATTAGGCAGTATTATTATTCTGTTTCTTTATTTATTTCTCTTTTGTGGTTCCATATTCAGCCCACCGAGAGAGGCTCCTCGCTCTGTGGGACTGCACGGCCCATAAATCTGACGCTTGTCTGAAAGTGAAAACAGATTTTCGGAGTAAATAAGAAGCCGTCTTTATTTATTGTCGGATAAGCGCGTCTCGGAATGGAGCCGTCGGGTTTTTTTTTTGTTTTTTTTTAGAGAGAGAGAGAGTCTGTCCACACACTCCTCTCAAGTCGCACAGATCATCTAATGGACCGTAATCTGAGGCTCACCGTGACCTCTGAGGCCTTCGTTAACCTACCTCGTGTTTTCCGCCGCTTAATTAAGGCGACACGAGCTGAGCTCTCGCAGCGTTTCATCCAAATATTCTTGAGGGGTTATGTCTCTTAATATCGCTGAAGTGGACTCCTTCTTCTCCCTGCACTCACACTTAAAAAAATAAAATAATAATAAAACGGCTAATCTCAGATTATAACCCTACACCTCGGGAACAAATACCAGGGGCATTTAAAAAAAGAATGGGCAATGAGTTCCAGTTGGTAGAAAATGAATTTGCCCGCTTTATTGGTTTAATATTTCAGAATTTGAAAGGGGCTATTTATGCCACAAAGGGCTCATCATCAGCATTCCACATCCAGCTACACAGTTCAACATTATTAGCCTCAAGCAGCGCGGCTATAATCAGTCAGCCAGGTAATATTAAAAGGTGCGCGCTCTCTCAGGCTCTCAAGTGACATAACTGCCTTAATCAAACAGTTATCACCGAATAGGCCGGAGGGGCGGGAGAATAATGAGAAAGCAATATCCTAGATTAAGAATTAGTCTTTTCTGTAATGGCTCTGTCTCACCGGGTCAGTGGTGCGTGATGGGACGGCATACAAATATGGGGTAAATACGATTTTGGACGGGGGAGGCGGTGGATGGGTCGTTTTTTTATTTTTTATTATTATTACTCTTCATGGATTTGTCCCGTGGCGGACAAGTGGAACTTGCTTGTGCATTTATGTGCATTGAATTGTTAAGCGCTAAAAAAAAAAAATGAAATATTGCTGAATTCGAGATTGTGTATTTATTTTTTATTTTTTACCCCAAAAAAAAAGTCCTCCAGTTTTGAAATGAAAGCACCTCTTTGGCAGAGTTTTTTTTTTTTTAAACTTTTTGCTTTTTTCAAAAAGGATTATTCTGTATTTCAGCTCTTAGGCCATATCTTTGGGTGTGTGCGCCAACAATAGTGGTCCTAAGAGTCCCAGGGGGAGGAACTTTCTCTCCATTTGTACTCCTCTCTTTGCAAACTGTATTGAAATATTGAATAGACGGAGTCAAATGCTGACAATGCCGATGAAAAAGGCTTATGAATAACTTCACAAACGGCGTTTTTTTTTTCCCCGCTTTTCTTCTCATCTACATTATTCAGTTCCAGTTAGCAAGTCAACTTTCAAAAGCTATAGCTGTGTATTTCAACTGGAGCAGGTTTAAAAAAAGAAAATCTTCTCCGGGGGGAATAAAGACTATGGAAGTTGTTTATCCATAATGGTGTGAGCTGAAGTGAATATACACAACATTTGCGGCATTTGCGGTCTACCACATAGATAAATATACATTTTATTATGAATCCACTTATATTTGTGCAATGGCGCATAATTAAGTGTCTTGTCAAATTGAGGTGATTACATAAATAAATCGAGTACAACAGGGCATCTTGGCTCAGTTGCAGTCTGTATAAATAGAAAAGAAAGTATGGAAAGATTAATATGCAGATTATTTAAAGTGAAGAAATTGATTAAGAGCAGAAATCATCTGTCTGACACGATGACACTACACTGCCTGCTTCTTCTTTTTTTATTTTTTTCTCCAGGAGCTTCAAGCCTCAAATCCTGATTTCCCCTGAGCAAATGTTAATTGTATAATTCATGCTCATGTGAGGAGATGCCAGATCCACCATGTGCTTTTCCCCAAGCATGGCACATGTCTCGGTTTCGTCTTTTCACGCGGTCATCCACACTGGCACAAACACATCTGCCGCGTCTCTCACTTCTATTTCTTGAGGGGTGAAAGGTCAATTGGCTACCTGCAGGAGAGAAGTAACCGCACTGCAAGTTGTTAGAAGCAACAACTTCATGCACACAGTGTCTAGTTCACAGTGTGCGGGGTTTTGTTTTTTTTTGACTCACAAACATGTTTTATATGTATGCATCTCCTTAAAGCTCTAGATTAGCCACTTATTCCACCTATGTGTCCCAGACCGTGATTTTGTGGCTCCTGCGGATGGTGTAGATCATCTTTGTGAGTCCGCAACGTGAAGTCAGTCATCCGTAAATCTCAGCCGGCTCACTCGCCGCTCTCGGATTAACTTCCTCGACCCTTTGGGGGTTTTTGCCTTGAATTTGGCATCCTGAGACTCATTGTTTGAATCTGAAAGTGCAAAGTAAAGCAGCCTGTAGAGATGAAGTCAGAACCATGGGCGATTTTTTGTTTTTGTTTGTTTTAATATTCTCATCATACCGCCGTCAACGCACCAGTAAATAATATGTCAGCAGCCATCCATCATATAGATCCAATTTGTTTTTTTGTGCAATTAGTTCTATATTCCCCTGTGGTGCTTGATTTAAGGGTTGATATTTCCTACGTGACTTTCCATAATTAACATTTTAAAAGGGTTTTTGGGGTAATTCCTGCCTTATTTGTTATTTTAGCAAAAGAGCTAAAAAAAATAATAAAAAGATTTGGGAATCTTGGCTCTTGATAACTTGATTTTGGTCTTCTACGGGCGTGCCCCTTTGCGTATTAAACTTTGACCTAAGCGATAAGATCCGATGATGATGATGATGATGATGCAGACGGAGTTGTAAGCAGCAGTCTGACTATGCAGACAAAAAACACCATCAGTTTTACTCCAAAACCGCAAGGACTCATTTATTTTTCACTACTGATATAAAAGTATAATAAATATCATAGCATTTTTTTTTTTTCATTATTCTGTTTATTCTATTTCAAGGCGACTGGGCTGTGTTTGATTCTGTCGCCACATTTTCCTCCGTGTGTTGCTCCGACCGTGTTGGATCCTCAAATTTCTGACCGGGCCTGTTTCAATCTTTTCCGTTTTCGCCTTTTGGTCATTTTCTTTGAAGCAGACTTGAAACATTTTTTTTTTCCATCCCTTCATGTTTCGGTGCTGTGCATCACTTTGTGTTTTTTTTTTTTTTTTGGGGAACTGTCCACTGCTGGCACTTCACTCACTTTAAGGTGAGAAAAAAAAATACTACCATGGTAACAGGATGAATTTAACAAAAGAAATAACAACAGCCTGGAGTTTCCCCCTTTAGACGAAAAATTCCCGGAGAGTACCGTGTAAAGTCAAACTGACTTGACTTTTGGATTATGTTCCTTTCCATTTTTTTTAATTCGCATTTCACTGTGTATCACCATATCAAAGACATTTACTTTTATACATTTTTATGACTTTTAATTTATATTTAAAACATTTATATATTTTTTAACATTTTATTTTCATTCATCTTTATTTATTTTCATTTATTTCATTTTTATATATATTTTGTCGTTTTTTTTTTCTCAATTTCATTTATTGTCACTTATTTTTATTTATTTATTATTATATTTATTATTTAAAGTCTTAAAGTCTTGAAATTTGCAGGATTCTTCTGCTATAGATAAACCAGAGTTTTACGTCTTCCTCTGAAACTTGTGACATTAACAATTTAAAAAAAAAAAAAGAAAAAGGCACCCCGTCTCTCGTTTCCTCGTTAATCTTGGTCACCACTCAGAAACACTTTCTGTAAGGGGGGTCCTCCATTTACAGGTAAACACTATACATTAACCCCCACGGGACCCCCACCTGATCCTATTCATCACAGCCTCTGCACACATGGAGGAAAGTAGGATCACATCGACCTTGAGGAAGTCCTCCCTGATGAGGAGACTCACCCAGGCCCAGATCTGGGCTCTGTCAGGATGATTTCTTATTCTATTTAATCGAAGAAGTGCCATGCTTTATCACTCCCCCTAGGTTCACGGTTTATAGAAAAGCGAAAAGGGGCCAAACCCTGAGTCAAAAACCCTCTGTACACAAAACTGATGTCCTTAGGAGTCACGGTGATTTCAGGTGGGGGGGGGGGGCTCATTTTATGCTAAATGGCCACTCTGCTGAATGGTAAACTAAGAAATAGATGACAACGTCACCCCCGCTTTATCTCCTCAATGACATTTTTCCACCGAGGCGTTTGGTGGAAGATAAGCGTGAATGAATTCAGAAGGGAGGGGAAGTGTTTCTTTGTCCTTTCGCTTCCATCTAACCCCAAAGCTCAAAACAAAAAAAAAAAAAAAAGTTTTTGACTCCCAGGGATATTTGCAGAAGTTCCGATTGAATCATTTTTTATCACTAACGTAATCAGCGAAGAGGATAAAAATGGTCAAATTAAGTCTACTACATAATCCCCATTATTCTATATATCTTAATCTTATCTTTATATATATATATACAGTATATTTTTTGACTCCCAGGGATATTTGCAGAAGTTCCGATTGAAACATTTTTTATCACTAACGTAATCAGCGAAGAGGATAAAAATGGTCAAATTAAGTCTACTACATAATCCCCATTATTCTATATATCTTAATCTTATCTTTATATATATACAGTATATATATATATATATATATTCTCCGGGGTTTTTTAACAGGCTCCACTGTACCTGCAGCTCGTATGAGCAGCGGCCGACAGGATTCTCCCTGTAACCCTGGTGTAGAAATAAATGAGGCTGATATTTCCCCGGGTTTTGTGGTTTGCCGCCGTCCACCCGTATCAAACGTTTCCGGCTCAGCTTCTGTTCAACTCCGGTAAGTTATGATGTAATTTTCCTCTGAGCCGTGATAAGGATAAGAGCACGAGATACCGGCAGGAGAAGCCACTTGCGTGGTGGGGGGGAAAAAAAAAATATTTCAAATTAAATTTCTATATACACAAACCGTACGCTGCACATCCGCTCGGAATTGCACCTCACACGTTGTAAATCATACGCAGCCGGTTGCCTTGTATGTGTGTGTCTGTGTGTGTCTGTGTACGTTTGTATTTTCTTTTGCGGTATCAAGTGAACTTTTGTGGAGTTGAGGTCTTCCACCTCCCTTTAAATGTCATCGTAGGAAAAAAAAGACTGGAATGATCCACGACTTTGGTTTAAGATGCGGATGGCATCACTGAACATGTGGGACACTATATATATATATATATAATATATAAACATTTATGCTGCACAGGTTATATTTAAACTAAGTCTGCGTGCTAGGGGGAGGGCAAGTTGCTCGAGTGTGTTAAGCAAAATGTGAAATGTTATACCCTGGGAGAGGTGCTTCACAGCGCGGGTGCCGTCTGCAGCACCGATGTGATTTAAGGAGCACATTTTCCTTTAATGAAATGAAGATGGGTTTTGACGTGGATGAATAAAAGTGGAAATTTGATGTGGCATACAGTAGAGGAGAGAATTAATTGCGGGGGCTTCTTGGGGAAAAAGAAGGGGGAAAACTGTCTCTTCAGTGGATAGGAAAACTAAATAAAAATAAAAGGTGAGCCACCCGACCGGTGAGGACGGTTTTGGAGCAAAGTTTGACGTGATGACGCGTGGCCCTTTAAGGTGTTGGATTTTAGCGTTGTATTTCATTTGTTGGCTTGGATGCATCAATAGAAGGGACATGCACGGAATAACATGCAACCACTGGAGCTTTCGGCACTTTTTGACTTTTATTTATTTATATAAATAATAATCCCACATCGCATCCCGAGATCAGCAGCCATTTACTCCAGCTCTTAACGCTGGCGCCCGTAAATACTCCTGCATCTTGATGGTCACCTCAGATTAAAACCTAAACTCCAACTTGGGGGGAAAAAAAAAAAAAAAAAAAAATCCTCAATCCTTTTCTGTTTTATATTTAAAAAAAAAATAAAAAAAAAGGGAGTAGAAGAAAAAAGAAGCTCATGTTAATGGTCCTGGAGTGGCCTGCAAGATTTAATCAATTCTCCCAAAATGGAGTGTTCCATATCTATTTCCAACTCTCACTCTCATGCTGCAGGAGCGCTGCTCAGCCCCCGTAATGAAAGGGGCCCCTGGCTCCCTCTCAAGAAATCATTACAATCTCCCTCTACCTCTAGGGTCAGTAAACTAATAGTCATTCACCTGTGTGACAGGAAATCTTTCCCACGATGCCACTGGGCACCGGTGGGGTTGTGTTTAAGGTTATGGGGTCCAGTGGGGCTGAGATGACGCACAATTGTGGGGGGGGAAAAAAAAACGCTTTCATCACAAATGCAAAAAAGAATGGGAATAAACGGTGTAACCTGCTAATTGGCTGTCTGTCCCAAAACTGGCCAGCAATTAAAAGAAAAAAAAACTCGTTATTGAAAATGGGACAAATATGGAGACTACAAAGAGGGAGGGTATAAATAGTAGACGCGTTGGCAAGGAAACCCCCCCCCCCTCCGTCATCATCCACGTCCTCCTCCTGTACGTGTGAATGGCCTCCAGAGATTTTAGTTTTCATGACCACAGCCCAGTGTTGGCCGAGGATCTGTGGTTTGGGACTTTTCAAACGTGCAAAAGGCTTTTTTCATGTTTTTAACACTTTGATCTGATGTATTTAGATAAACGATGTGTGTGGGGTGGGGAAAAATGGTGGAGGAGGTACAAACATCAATGAAATGGATGAAATGTGATACTTTGTGAATGAATGAATGAATTCACAGAGAAGAAAAGAACAAGCCCCCAATATATATATATATATATATATATACATAACTGAGTCTTAAACTAACTGCAGTCACTTCCTACCTCTATTTCCACTCTGCAACTTCAAACAACACACACATTTACCACAGGGAAGGGTTAGTTTTTTTTTTTGCCTTTTCCTGGAAAGCCTCAGCCTCAGTGGGCTGCAGAAACTGGGGTTTTAATCTCTGTGGGGTATTTTTTTTTTGCCACTGGGGGAAAAAAACAAACAAACACCATCTCCAAAAAAAAAACAAAATAAAAAACCTGACAAACCAACACAGACAAATCTATATGAGTAATAATTGCTAAGTGGGGGGTGGGGTGGGGGGGGGGTTGCCCCATCACTCCAGAGCAGGAGCGTACAAATCTATATGAGTAATAATTGCTAAGTGGGGGGTGGGGTGGGGGGGGGGTTGCCCCATCACTCCAGAGCAGGAGCGTGTGCAATATCTCCTGCGGACTGAGAGTCATCCATCACTGTAGGACTTTCATTTGAGATGTTTAGGACTGGCTGGTGATGGTGTGGGAGTTTTAGAGACATGCAGAGGTCTGACACACAGGTGCAAATAGTTTTAATCCCAGAGGGGCTTCCAAATGCAGAGAGAGAGAGAGAGAGAAAAAAACCAAAATGCACGGTCTGATTAGCATTGAAAATGTTGCCGGGCAAGTTTATGTCTCAGTTATTACCTTTTTTTTTTGTTGTGTGTGTGTAGTCCTGCAGGAGAACGACATGCACACAAACTAGGACACACCTCATCTGGAGCGGAATGAGTCCATTGAATCCGGGGGAGGAGGGAGGGGGCGGGGAATTGAAGAGGCCAAAGTGAAGAGAGTCTGGGGACTCCAAATAATCTGGCCTATTGATTTTATTCAAGCCGGAGGCTCTTGATGGACACTCGCTTTGGAGACCCCCTGATAGGTGGCACATCTCTTATGAGCGATGGCGGGACTTTGTAGAGGCTGCGGCGGAGCGTCCATAAATAAACAGCCCGGCCCTTAAAATCGGTGCGCGGCAGCGGTGATGCGATGACAGCCCGCTGGACGTGGGCTTTAATTTGTCTGCACAGCACTCAGTCACTCATTAAATTTGCATGCACTCAGTCGGGGGTCCGGGGATGGCGTGAGTCGTGGGTTGACTTCACATTCACTCGGCCTCATGGTCCTCCGATGGCTCAGTTACTCGGAATAAGATTATATTCAAACTTGAATGGAAAGGTGCAAAGTTACAGGGTAAAAAAAATCCAACCAGAAGTACATGGAATAGTAGTATTTACAGATAAGTGAATATAGTAGAAGTACAGCATTGAAAATATGAAGATGATGAGGTCATAATGTCTTCCTAAGAAACCAACACCGCTTGATGCACATTGGTCACAGACTGACTCATAACAACAAGCACCCAATCAAAAATGAAAAACAAGCTCATTATGAGTTGTACCCAGAAAATATATAGCTTTTTTTTTTTTTTTTTTCTTTTTGGCACAGTGGTCCCTGGAGATGAATTAAATCGGAAACTATATAAATCAAACTGGATGGCCGGCGTATATAATGAACTGTGGCTGCAGACTGAGCACGAAATAGCCAGGAGAATAAGTGGAGAGGTGAGAACGCCACACTGGAGGGGTCTGGATTATGTGTGGTTGGGTCTGAAATGTGCCAATGAATCCTTTTTTGACAAAGATGGCGTCAACCAGATGTCCTCGTGGTAATTGTAGGAGGAGGAGAGTGGCAAAGGGCCACGAGCCAAAGATGTCCTACCACAAATGAAAGTAAAATTGAAGCTGAGCTGTGTCCACAACCAGGACAAATAAGGACATACCTCAAAAAAAAATATATATATAAATATATCGCTTTTTCTTTTGGCACGGTGTCCTTTGAGTTAAATGAATCTGGAAAGTAAAAAAAAAAAAAAAAAAAATGCTCAAATAATTTCATTGCCCAAGAATATTATTATTAGGTTATTTTTTTTTAAACGACATTCCACAAGTTTTACTGGTGTTAAAAAATGTTTTCAGCTTCATTCTGCAACTAGATGAAGTGACTTTTTTTTTTTTTTTCTCAACTTGACCATAACATCGTCTTTGCGTGATATTCCACTTTTCTCTCCTCCATTAGAAAGCGATTATAATACCTGACTGCTGTGTGGCTGCATTCCCTGCACGCTCCTTTCCTGCACAGTAGCCTCTGTGTCCAGCTCCTCCTTTTTTTTTTTTTTTTTTTTTATCCTCTGGTAGTAGACTCCTCGCAGCGTAATTTGATTATTCCTAAAGCAGGTGTTTTCAGCAGCGCGCCGATAAGAAGGCTGGCTGCCTCTGACACAAAGAAAAAAGAAAATGCTCAAATAATTTCATTGCCCAAGAATATTATTAGGTTATTTTTTTATAAGAAACGACATTCCACAAGTTTTACTGGTGTTAAAAAAAATGTTTTCAGCTTCATTCTGCAACTAGATGAAGTGACTTTTTTTTTTTTTCTCAACTTGACCATAACATCGTCTTTGCGTGATATTCCACTTTTCTCTCCTCCATTAGAAAGCGATTATAATACCTGACTGCTGTGTGGCTGCATTCCCTGCACGCTCCTTTCCTGCACAGTAGCCTCTGTGTCCAGCTCCTCCTTTTTTTTTTTTTTTTTTTTTTATCCTCTGGTAGTAGACTCCTCGCAGCGTAATTTGATTATTCCTAAAGCAGGTGTTTTCAGCAGCGCGCCGATAAGAAGGCTGGCTGCCTCTGACACAGGAGTGAGTTATATTAGATGTGCTTTTTAAAAGTTAAAGGAAGGCGGCGAGAAGCCTTATCTCATCTGAGAGTGGAGACGGGATTGAAAAAAAAAAAAAAGAAGCAGTCTCCAGGGTTCTCCTCGAATAAAGTTACACACACACACACACACACACAATAAGTGAGGAGAATGGGAAGTGAGGGCATGTGCAGAATGCCTGGTGTCATAATAATAACAATGATAATAATAGGGGATGCACAACGGTTCCAAAGTGGTTTTCCGAGTGCGTGTGTGTGTGTGTGTGTGGGTGATGATGGAGTAAAGTGAACCTGGGTAGAACGATGCAGATTACACGCTGTAAGATCAGCGATGCTGCAGATGCAGAAGTGTGTAGCTCAGGGGCGCTTTGCTATATTTCTGTGCCCTTTACATTTCCCTTTTTTTTTTGGAACAAGCATCTGCTCCTGCGGAATGGGAGCGAGGTTGCATCTGTGATCCCACAATTCCTCAGCTCCCATCAGATGTGATATATATATATATGTGTGTGTGTGTAGAAGAGATTCTTGGATACCCTGGCTCACATGGTGCCCGCTGTAATCCCTTTTGCAAACGGCACCCGTGCTCTTAGCCGCTAATACAATTGCCCATGTACACAAAGTATGCAAACACAAGGGGAATAATCTCCAGCAGCCTGTGAGGGAGCCGTCACCAACCATGTGTCCTGACTCCCCCCACAGAAAAAAAAAAAAAACAACTGCAGCACTATTCTACCATTCCCATTGTATTCATTATAATGGTTGAAGCATATGAGAGGCGGGTATTTTTTTTTTATTGACACACACAGCTGAGGTCAACAACCAAAAAAAAAAAAAAAAAAAAAAAGCCCTCGACATGCCACGGTGTGATAATCAGCCTTTTCAGATGGAGATGAAGCAGTAATAACACAAACGGGGTCAGTGCATTGTGAGGTGGGCACCGATCTGCGTTAATTGACACTCGCTTCATGTTTTTCTTTTTTTTTTTTTTTTTCAACCATCAAACGAGAGCAAGCAGAGGGAACAACACAGGCAGCTTCTCTTATCTGTTGTTTCTCACTACTCCTGTAGTTCGCACACTGTCAAGGACACGACGCGTTCACGTCTCATTGCACTTCAACCAGCTGTTGGAGAGGAAAAGTCTGTCCACCGTGTTGGCCACAAAAGAGGAGAAAATAAAAAAAAAGGCTCTGAAGCTCTGTGCAACACTCCACACACGCCCGCGCAGCCACCGTCTGACATGCTGCTCGTTTGCTGGGAGTTCGTTAAATTTCCACAAAGGTGAAAACTGGAGTAGGTGAGAGACGCCTGCAGGCTGAGCAGGAATAGCTTGGAATCAAAAAAAAAAGAAAAAAAAAAAGGATGCTCTTACCTTCAGTGGGACACTTAGGAGCAGAGACGACGCCAGTTTAATCCAAATGTTCACCCAATCAAACTCTCTCTCTCTCTCTCTCTCTCCTGACTCCTCTTTTTAATTCCCTCTCTCACCCTGCTCTCCTCTCTGTCATTATCCCGCTCTCTCTCTCTCTCTCTCTCTCTCTCTCTCTCTGTTAGTCAGTGTGAGTCCGAACGGCGTCTGTGCTGCACAGAGTCAACACACACACCCAAGTGGAACGAGTGCCGAGCGATGACTGAGGGAGGAGAGAGAGAGAGAGAGAGACTGAGGGAAGGAGGGAGGGAGGGAGGGAGGGAGGGGGAGAGAGAGAGAGCGGTGAAATGAGTGGAGCTGGTGTGTGTGTGTGTGTGTGTGTGTGTGTGTGCATGAGAGAGAGAGAGCGGTGAAGGGAGAGGAGCTACCGTGTGTGAAAGAGAGAGAGAGTGAGAGAGAGAGAGAGAGAGAGAGAGAGAGAGAGAGAGTGCTGCAGGCTCAGTTGCAACAGGGGCGAGCGACAGTCGTGATTGCATTAACGTAAGGCAGAAGCCGCAAATACTCCTCCCCCCTTTGCTCCCCCCCACCCCTCCATTCCTCCCCCCTCCTCAGGTCCTCTGAGCACCGGGGGTTCTTCCAACAAGTCCCAATCACACACACACACACCGACACACACACACACACACACACACACACACACACACACACACTCACAGAGCCAGTGGTCACCGGGGATATTCTATTCTTTGTCCGCAGCTCATGCGCTGGTGGATCCTTCAAGGTCCAACAGAAATCGCAGAACTTCTCTCCCTCTGTTATCTGAGGTTTGTTAATTCATCCTTTTTTTTTTTCCTTGGAAAGAAGGATAAAAGAGAAATTATTTTTTTATTTTTTATTTTTTTAGATACGTCTGCTTAGGTTCTGTGAAAGGTTTTGCATTTGATTTAAAAATCAAAACGTGCAGACTCCAAATTGGTCCCACTTCTTTAAGTTGCTAGTTTATTATTATTATTTATTTTTTTAACAATAAAAAAAAAAAGTTGACTGGCTTTGTAATGGCAACCTGAAAGAAGAGGGAGAATAAGCCAAACTCACATTTCCTATCTACATATTCACGGGGTTCTAATGGCACACACTTTTAAATTGGTCCAACACAAAAAGAATAAATAAATCACGTCCATAAACCAGCCCCTTAGTGTCGGGCGTTAAATTGAGATTAGGAACCCGGCTCAGGTTAGGTTGACGTGTGTTCGTGTGCACGGAGCCGTGTGCGTGTCGCTGGGACGTGACTTCACATGGCTGCTGGCCGTAAAAAGAGGTGATGAAGAAGATGGCTGAGGAGGCATCAGCTGGTTCCCTGCTAATACTATAACCTCTCCGAGAGCGAGAGCTCATAAAGACACACACACACACACACACACACACACACACACACACTTTATTCCCAGCAGGTAACACCAGAGAGAAGGAATTACATCATCACAACATCAAAACTTCAGGGCCCTCTCTGAAGTCTGCCAGACGTTGCTGGGTGTGACCTAAATTCTTTTTTTTTTTGGTGTTGGTCATGCAGAGCCGCCGAGGTTTTGGGTCTTATCTCTCTCTCTCTCTCTCTCCGGAATGGGGAGGAACCAACCAACCACCCGCGTTAACCTTTAAGAGTTCCGGACCTTGTTTTTTTTTTCTTTTTGGTGGGGGGGGGGGAATCAAGGGTGTCACACATCACTCCACAGGAAAAGGTTATAGCGGGATTAGCATTTAGTCATCTCTGCGTTTTTATTTGACGGAGTCGGTCGGTCAGAAACCAAATCCACCTTTTTTTTAGAATAAAGCGCTGGGTTAAAAGTGGAAAAAGACTCACTTTTCGACTAATATGGCGGCGGACTCTGGACAAATGAAGAATACAAAAAAATCCAAAAAATCCGATGCACTCAAGTCATGTTTTCACTCCAGTGAGGAACAAATGGGAAGAGACGCCATATTTGAGAAAAATGGAGGCTGAATCATAGAAAAAAAGAGATGATGATAATAAAAAGAAATCAGATTCTCAAAAGCCCCAAAAGCCGTATTTGAATGTGGTCATGCAGCGTTTTATACACTCAGCAGTCCTGGCTGACAACCCTGCTCCCAGATCAACCCTGTCCAGATGGCAGGCCGCGGCCCGAGAGGACGCCGGTTTTATAATCCTCTTGGCTCTGCTGAGCAAGAGGTGGAACGGATGCTCGGAGTCAGGCGTCAATCAGGACGACGTCCCATACCAGAGTGCGCGCTGCAGAGACGGACGTGCACCGGCGTCGCTGCGCACAAAAGCACCTTGTTGCACGCGCACACACACACACACACACGCGGGCCACGCCAAGCATTTGCCGTTTATGGGCCAAAAAAATGCGCCAAAAACAATCGACACCCACTTGACTCCAGATAAAATACCTATCATCTAATCCAGAACATGGTGTGGTTGTCAGATGATGCCCAACTTTATTTCTGCTGCCCCAGGATATGTTTTTTTTTTTTTTCCTTCGTAAGCAATATTGCGATATTTCAATCAAAAACGCGCCGTGCGGTGAATTATTTCTGTGAATTGTTAATAAGCGAAGGGAACGTTTACCCTGGCAAACTAATGCACTGTAATCATTTGGAATTAATTGCAGCTGGTTTATCTGTTAACTGTAATTGGCCACCAGAGGAGTGCAATGGCTCATTCTTCTTTTGGTTTGAAATCTTTCATGGGCCGACCACCGAGTACAAACTCGCCTTCTAAGTAAGAAAACGGTTGCGTCTCCAGTGTTGCGCTCTAGAGTTCACTTACAATTCACAGAGTCTAGATTAGATTTGTCAGCATCCTAGAGAAACAGATTTTCCACAAATGAAAAAGTCAATTATTAATAAAAAATAAATAAAAATCTCAGCGGAGGTGGCTGGGTATGAGCTGCAGGACAACAAGGACCTAGGTGTGGCCTCTTATTAGCAGCTAAGCTAATGGAATCACTTGCCCGCCTCTCTCTCTCTCTCTCTCCCCATCTCCTTGATCATCCTGTCCTGAACGAGGTCTGGACCGGAGGACGGCATCTGGAGCTCCGGTTTGCCGCCTCCTCTCTGACTCACTGCGACCACCCGTAACCCAAACATCAAATCTGTGGTTCTAGATGTTCTGGATGTTCTGATGGTTCTAATCGTTCAATTTAGCTCGTGTGCATACCTTGTATTTTATGAGGGGTTTTTCCATTTAGCATTCTGGGTAATATTTGTGAAAACATATTCTATTGTAATAAGAAAGCACCACATGACCGTAATATTGTGAAAATTGTATTGGGCGTCACTTCTCATCTACTCTATCAAGACGCCACTTTGTTGGCATTGCCAGTACACCCTCGTGCACTCATCCGTTCCTGGCATTAATATATAATGTGTTATCCTAGTCGAGATTTGCCAGGGGAGCATTTTCACTGGTGCACACGACCAAAACCCGTGGTTTAACTTTAAACGGTTAAATCGGAGCAGAAGAAGCCCGTTCGAACTGAGGAGTTGTCTTTTCCTGTAAATAACGAGGCTCACGGTACCGACGCACCATCGATCTGGGTGGAGCGGTGATTAAAACTACCATGTGTTCTAGGGAGTTGCCTGAGCCACTCGGTGCGGCGATGCTTCTGCAACACAGGTTGCCATTTACAACAATCAGTGCAGGCTCTGGGAGAGAGAGAGAGAGAGAGAGAGAGAGATTTAATCGGTTTCTCAAAGCTGGAATGCCGGCCTAATGAAAGAGATTAAAAATGCTTATTTTGAGAGAGAGAGAGAGAGAGACGTGGCGCGCGTTTTTTTTTGTCCTTCTTCTTCCTCCAGATAAAGAAAAAAAATTATTATTTATTTTATTTATTTTATTTATTTTATTTATTTTATTTATTTTATTTATTTTATTTATTTTATTTATTTTATTTATTTTATTGCGTTAGGTTCTGTCAATCCTACACACAAATAAAATGGGGTCAGATTATTTCTTTATTTAATAATTATTATTATTATTATTTATTACAGGTAGGAAAGTTTGCATGGTTTGACAATGGTTGTTGTGCCACTTCCTGTCGGTGAAACCAGTCCGTGTGGGGTTGTCAGGCGAAAGTATGCAGTGGCTTGTGGGAAATAAGGAAACCCATTTCATGGGAGGTGGAGATATGAAGCGGCTCCGGCCTGCAGAGGTGGATTGAAACCACGGCAACTCACCGCAGGCTCTGAAATGTGAAAACTCCACTATATATTACCTCCTCACGCTGTCCACCTGAAGGTCTCGTACTCACTCCAGGCTTTTAGTAGATCACTCTGGCTGCTTCATTTCACCTCCAGTGTTGGCTTGTAGAGATAAAAAAAAAGGGATTTTCTGTTGTTTTGTTATTTGAAAACTAATAAACCTAAGTGTCTCGCTGTGATTTTTATTTTTTTTTCCATGTTGCGCATTTGCAAAGAGCAGAATTGGGAGGTGCCGTTGCAGTTCTGTATTTATTTATTGAAAAAAAATAAAAATAAAATAAAAAGTGATGTGATGGGTTAAGTACTGAGGTCTGTCCTATTAATGGTAGCCAGCCAACTTGGATGTTGGGATGAAAACGAGAGACATGTAATCTGCTGGGAGGGGAGGAGCCACGCCAGGGAAACGGCTTTCCTGCGTGTCCACAGCACGGATTAAAAAGAAAAAAAAAAAAAAACTCATCCCATCCCCCCCACGGCTTTTTATATTCCCAGAATTCCCACAGTGTGGCCAATCACACACATGTGTTTAAAACCAAATTTATCCTCCCTCCTCAATCGGGGGATATTCTATCATGGAACGCAACATGGCATCATTCTGGGTATTGTTTTTTTTTTTGCATACGGATGACATTGAATAAAAATAATACATTTAAATTTGCCCTTCAAAATATCAAACCAGCGATATAATAGTTAAAGCGGGTCTTGGATTAAATGCACGTGTAATTAAAGTGCTCGTTGAATCCTGTCGATATATTTAAATATTAAAACATGACATTCAACCTGGTAGTGATTTATCATCATGGTGGCGATGGCCGATATTAAGAGATTAACCGGAGTAATTGAGATTGTACAACTGTAAATGTGGAAATCTCTCTTTTTTTTTTTTTTTCTACCTCGTCCAGGAGGAAAAGCAGAAAAGCATCCTAAAGGATGAATTTGTATTTTTTGAGTTTTGCTTTTTCAAAACATCATTTATAACACAATTATTAGTTTGTCTCATGTCAAACTCGAGAAAAATTCAGTTTTTTATTCTCGTTTTTTATTTAAATTCCAGTCAAATATAATCTTTATTAAATATCACTCAGCTTGAGCTTTGATTTGTTTAAAATGTTATTTTGGCCAAACTGAGTCACTCGCCCGACCAGTATTAAATCTGCCTCACCTTTGGTTGGAGATTTTTCAAAATGCAGTGCAGGTCTTGTTTCAGGGAGAAAAATAAAAATATAACACAATCCTCAATGTCAGAGGGTGCAACATCGTGAACACCACGTTTTCAGAGCAGTATATTAGAGTAAATCTGTATAGTACACTGCACACTATATAAGAAAATAAAATAAGAAGCCATATAACCAGTGCTTATTGAGGTTGTAATCTATATCCACTGAAATGTAAGGAGCACGGTTTTATGTTCCAAATGTTTTTGTATCCTCCAGTAGGAAAACACTGTGTACTGTTTAAAGTTTAATTCACTCTGCTGGATAACATAAAGAGGCCAAGTTGCTTTTTATTGCACATTTCACCAGCAAAGGCAATTCAAAGTGTTTTACAGAAGATATAAAAGGCATTGTGACAAAATGGAAACATGAGACCATAAAGTGATTTTGAGTTCAATCAAGACTAAAAACACAAAGCTAATCATACAAAGTACATTTACAGAGCTGTGAGATGAACTAAAGATTTGATTTAATAAACAGGATTTAGAAATTAGCTGCATGGTTCTGGTGGTTCTGGATGTTCTGATGGTTCTAATGGTTCCGGTGGTTCTGGTGGTTCTGATGGTTCTGATGGTTCTGGTGGTTCTGGTGGTTCCGGTGGCTCTGGTGGTCCCGGTGGCTCTGGAGGTCCCGGTGGCTCTGGTGGTTCTGATGGTTCTGATGGTTCTGGTGGTTCTGGTGGTTCTGATGGTCCTGGGGGTTCTGATGATTCTGTTATTCCTGATGGTTCTGGTGGTTCCGCTGGTTCCGTTGGCTCCGGTGGTTCCGATGGTTCTGGTGGTTCCGATGGTTCTGGTGGTTCTGATGGTTCTGGTGGCTCTGATGGTTCCGGTGGTTCTGATAGTTCTGGGGGTTCGGATGGTTCTGTTATTCCTGATGGTTCTGGTGGTTCTGGTGGTTCTGGTGGTTCTGGATGTTCTGGATGTTCTGATGGTTCTAATGGTTCCACCAGGCCACTCTTTTTTTTCCTGAAAAGATGATAATCTAATTTGTCTGAACGCAGAATGTATCAGAAATATTTTTTTTGTAATGGGTTAGGGTTAAGGTTCAGGGTTTTGGGGTTCGGGTTTCGGGTCAGGGGTGATCATGGTGATAATGAAAATTCATGGTGTCATTTACCATCCTCAGCCTAATTTGCTGAAGATGATTCCAGCCATTCTTTCTTTTTTTTCTTTTTTTTTTTTTTTCAAATGAGGCCAATAAATTGCTGTCAGTCTAATTGATGTGGCACCGTGTCATCCAGAGCCAAGAAACGAGGCTGCTTTCCCCATTCTTGGCAAGCTGAGCTTGAATTAATATTTAGCTGGATTGGTTTGCATGGACATGCACGCACGCACACACACAGACACACACACACACACACACAGACTATGTAGACACTTGTTGAATCACTGCCTCCACCTTGACCTCCACGAAAAGGGCCCCCGATTGTTTTGGGGAAAACATTCTGAGCTTCATAAACTCGTATCATTGGCTGTGTTCCACGAGCGCGACTCATAAACACATCCGAGCGAAACGCGGTGACTGGATCGGCCAGCTGTTTTCCCTGGTCTTTCATTTGTTATCTTTTCGGAAGGGTCTTCAAACCTGGTGCTGGTTGCGTGAACAAAAAACACACACACACACACACACATGACCACAGATTTGTCTATTTCCAGCGTGTCATTGAGCAGATTTGTCGCGTGAGTTGTCCAATCCATTAGGCATGTGTGGTTTTATCAGTGGTCAACATGTGGGCTAAATTAAATGAAGGAAAAAAAAAAAAAAAAAAATGTCGTGTTCCTGTAAACATTTCTGCAGGGAAATATAAAAATAAAAAATCCGGCCTAAAAAAAAATCCTACCCTGGCTGTGGCCTCTGAATGTGTAAGCCCATAGTGGAATACCATTGGATATGGTTCTTGGCCGTGGACATAATCTTACTTTATTTTTTTATTTTTTTTCTCCCTCCGGCACATATTTGTGCATCATAGTACGAAGGAAACAAGCTGGGGATATTGAGTATGTGTGAGTGTCTGCGTTGTGATCTTCTTACAAGGGAGGGCATTTTCAATGTTCTCGTTTTTCACCAAAGGAATTGGAAGATTTCACATGTTTTCAGATTTTTTTTTTTGATCTTTTTTTTAGTGCGACTGGCAAGGGAAATCACAGTTGTTCTTTATTAACGTCAACACCACAAATAATACCGTGTCTGCATGCAACACTCTCTCGCGCGGACATTTTTAATCACCCCTTGTGTTTTTTTTCCCCCCATTTAAACAAATCCAAGAAAAACAACAACACCATGCGGGCACAACAAATTGGCTCAGCTGTGAGTCCTGCCTGCCTCTTTCGTGGGGGGGGGGCGGGACTTAACAAATGTCTGTCATTCTGCAGCATTTTTCAACGCACACATTTTTTTTCTATACGACCTGTCAGGGAAAAAAAAAAAAAAAGTCCCAGCATGCACGGCGAGAGGTCCAGTCGTTATTGGGGGGTGAAAAAAAACGCAATGCAGATTTTGGATTATTAATGTAGTTGGCAACAACAGACATTTTTTTTTCTTTTTGGTTATTGTTTGTGATCATTTAACAACTGCAAATGAGTCAATTCATCAGAATTGTGTTAATATTTTAATATTCGCTATTTTCCTCGATAAAACATTCATTCAACTTAAAAATGTATTTGTTAAATGTATAAAAATTCAGCGTAATTGAAGATCATTATTTAAGATTTGAGAAATGTATTTATGATTATGACATTTTTATTTGATGCACCACAGCTCACGTTAAACCCAGTTCTCTGTGACTTAAGAAGATCGTTGGGACGCGACATTAAGAGTCTGACCTGAAAGTTTGAAATAAGTAAAAGTTCAAGTTGTGATTTTTGCATAAATTGCATATATTTTTGTTTATTGTAATGTCAAACTTCAGGGAAGTGCTCCAGCCCAGCGCAGACTTTTTTTAAGTTTTTTTTATTACGTTTTTTTGGTAGAAAGCTGAAGGTGATGCTGGGTTATTCCGTTCTGCTCTAATGGAGGAAAAATTTTCCCAGACTCTTTTGTCTGAACTCCACTTCTTCTCTAACTGCCTTTGTTCCTCTAATGGTGGCAAGTGTAGATTAGAATGGGTTCCAGTTGTGACTTTCAGATTTTTTTTTTTTCTTTTCTTCCTTTGGCTGATTGTGTTGTGGAGATCAGAAAGCGAGAGGAGTAGAAGAAAAACACACCTGCTTAATAGCGGCCGTGCTTTTTTTTAAGTGGAAGCCGCAAAGGGGGCAATCAACACTTTTCCTGCGGCCAATGGAGGGAGCAAATAATCAGATAAACCTAAATCAATAATGCAAAAGTCCAGGGGAGAAGGAGTCCGACTCTGCCTTTCAGAATGCAAATGTTAAATGCAATACTAATAATAGCATTTTCTTTCTTTAGCCTGACTTTAAATAAAAAGGCCTCAGGGCAAATCCATCAGCTGATCCTGAAGGGGTCGCAGCGGCGGCGGCGGCGGCTCATGCACGCCCCTCCAGGAAATGTAGAATCGCAACCAAATAACGAAGGATGGATGGAGGCGTGTGCCCCCACGCGGTGCTCCCTACCTGGGAATTTCCAGCCGGCGGCACGTGTATACAACCTGCCCGACAATTGCATTCAGCCCACCACGTGTGTCTCACAAGTACAAAAAAAAAAAAAAAAAGACAACTCTGCAATTAAAATGTTTAATACTCCGGATCAGTGTTGCTGGCAGTCCCCCCTCTTGTGTAAATCCCTGTTTAATATCCAGACCGGTTGCATCTCAGAGTGAAAATAATTTTATTTATTCAAATTGGAAGCTTTGTCTCAGCACAAATCTTTTTTTTTTTGGTCCCATTTTAAAGTTCCGCATGATGTTGCACTGATTTGCTCCTCGGGTGGTCCACTTCCTGTTGGACCAGTGGTCACTCATCGCTTACCTGTAAACAACAGGGGGTAACTGGCCTCTGTGAAATACAGACACACAGCCTGTTGTTGTGTATAATTCCTTTTTTTTTGTTTTTTGTTGGCGTGACTACAATAGACGCTGATAGTTGCAATAGAAGCATGAAAACAAATAGATCCTCGTTCCATTGTGCTGTGCAGAGAGCGACGTAGTGGAAATGCGGAATCTCATGTAAGAAAAAGCACAAAAAAAAATATGTACAGTATATACAAAAACTAAAGAAAGCCAGTTGGGGCCATGATGTCCATCACTCCGCCTTTTTGACCCTCTTGCACGTAAAGATGATGAAATGAAACAAAAAGTTCCATTCATTGTTTAAATAATACAATCACGCGATATATTATTTATGCGCCAAATGTCCAGCTTGAGATATCAAATGCACTTTTGAAGTCGGGAGGAGGGTATATCTTTTCACCTCGTTTGAAGCTCGTCCCGACAATATAAAAGGAGGAAGGGGATGCTGTATACTGACGGGGAATATGAAGCTGAGTGTGTGTTTACTTATTTATCTTTTTTTTTTTTTTTTTTTTTTTTGTGCGTTTAGCTTTTTAGGGCTCGGTTCACAGGAAGTGCAGGGTGGACAGCTGAGCCTATTGGGTAAGGATATTTCATAAACTGCAATAAGTGTTGTGAGCCAGCGGTAAGAAAAATTTCCGGCTTCCCGTGGGAGTGGGGTATTACTTTTTCTATCCTATGGAAGATTTTTTTATTTTCAGTGCACATTTCTCCACAAGTTATCACCTCGGTGACAAACTTCAAATGGAGAGTTGATATCTGATGACAGTAAAATATTGCCTCCGCCGGTGAGCGTGTTTACAGAGTTCCTCCAAAGTTGCTCCAAGAATCCAAAGGCATTATTGTTTTATTGCCTTTTCTTACCTGACCTTTGTTTTGATTGATACGTTTTGACCCCGACGTGTTCATCCAACACATTTTGAAAAAAAAAAATAGTAGGAGCTGACTTTTTGCCTGCACGGTACCAGTCACGAAGCCTTCTTCCTGCTGGATGGATGATAATAACAATGTCCCGTATCATTATTTCAATGCCCACATTTTTGCTTTTTCGAAACATTTGTATCAGGGTCACATGTTATGAATTATACTGAATTATAATATGAATCGGATTTATTAAAGTATAAAAAAAAGAAATCTGGGTTAACTCTGTTAATGCGATGCAAAAAAAAAAAATCCCTTGGCTGGACAGTATATTTTTTAAAAAGTGCTGTTACTGTTTCTGCAGATATAAATATGTAAAACATATTAAATTATTAAAAAAAAAAAAAAAAAAAAGAAGATAAATGGTAAAATGGTTCTATCCAGGCCACTGGAGGCTTGTGGTGTGTTTCTGTTGTGTGTGTGTGATGGTAGAATTCACAAATCACAGAGGTTGTTGATAGTTCATTAATTACCGGAGGTCGCCACATAATGAAGGTCCCGTGAGAGGCGGGGCTTAAGGCGTACATCTGTTGATATATTTATTTGCACGCACACACGTGGGTTCATGCGCACGTCGGCTCCGAAAGAGTGGTTTGGAATTCTCAAACGGGGGCTTTGGTTTTGGAGAATTGAAAGAAAAAGAACGCTTCGCTTCAGCTTTGTTAACTGGAGCTCCGCTTCCACATATTTTTTTTCTTTTTTCTTTTTTTTTCCTGATCTGATGAGACATAAATCCTGTTTTGCCTGAGTGTCATCTCAGGGAAAACAGAGCCATTTGATGTCCATCTGTTGTGGAGTGGAAAAATGCAGGCGGTGTAATCGCTGGTTTACCCTAAATAAGTCTCTGCGTTTGGAGGCGGGGCTTAAAAAAAATAAAAAAAGCCTCACAGCAATGTTTCATAATACTCTGACTTGGACTAAGCTGTGACGTTTTGGTTTGGAAATCTAAATTGGAGGCTCCCGAAAACAGATAAAAAAAAAAACGTATGCTGTGTGTGTGTGTGCGTGTCCTCACGCACAAACGCAACGTGCACCAAAAAATCGGAGTCTTTTGATATTGTCTTAATTTCCTCTTGGACATATAACCCCGGGGGACACCTCCACTGTAATGAGGTGTATCGACCTTCACTAACAATAATGTGCTCTGATTGAAATTCCTAATTCTCTTTAAGAGTTGCCTTAGCGTTTTTCGGAAAAAAGTCAGCATTATCTTCCCCTCTCCACTCTGTCCCTGGCGATAAAGCCGTACGGCGACGCCTATTACTGGAGCGGCTCTGTGGAGGGATTCAATCCACTCTGCTGCGTTCGGGGTGCACCAGTAATGCGGAAATATAAAAAAGAAAAAAAAAAGTTGCAAATTAAAAGACCTTGGCTTCCTTTGGGCAGGGTTTTTTTTTTTTTTTTTTTTTGAAAGGGGGATTCACTCGCAGGAAAATGATATTTAAATAATGGAGGCCCACGTCTCGTAAATTCCAGCGTATGGATTTAGGATTTCTCAGCAGCTTCGCCTTGGCTACTGTGCCACACGATCAATATTTGATCAAGGTCCCGGTCATGAGAGCCGACAAATAACCTCCCCCGCCCCTCCCCTCCATTTTAACTTTGAATTCCCGGCTCAGATGTGTAATTCCCTTAAACAGGGACTGCAGCTTTTGCCAATATTTGATTTTCTTGAAGTGTGCAGCCACAATCGTTGCCCCTTGAACTGTATAATTTCAGGCATGAGTAGCTTCTGTGTACCTTGAATTGACCAGAGATTGTGTATCTATGAATGCCTTCAAGGATGTTTGCCCACACCAAGGAATAAAAAAAAAAGAAAAAAAAAGAAAAAAAGAAGCGAATTACCTGTGGAAATAGACATTGAAGACTGAGACTTCATTTAATTATATCTATTTAATTAAATGAAGATGTCTAAATGAGAAAATAAAAGTATATTCACTTCAGCTTTGTGCCAAAGTGCCAAATGAACAAAAAAAAAACAAAATGGATGGTTGGTTTGACAGTTTCATGAGCCAGTGGGCTGCCACAGTGACCTGCAGCTATTTGGAGTAGACAAGATGGTAAAATGTGTTGGGGGGGGTGAAAAGAAATCCTTCAGTAATGATGAACTGGAACTAATTAAATGCATTTTTTTTTCAAGCTTGACTATTTTATGAGGAGGAACTGCAGCTGGGGGAAATCACAGAGGACCGGTGAAGGCATTCTGTTCTTTTTTTTTTTGGGAGAGAGAGAGAGAGAAGCACTTTGATGACACTCGAAATGGGCAATAATTAAAATCTTATTTGCATAATGTTCTTAAAAAAACTTCAAATTTAATGAAACTGCTCTCCTTTCCACACCGTGACCTTGCAGTAACAAAAAAAAAAAAAGGAAAAAAGAAAAAGCTTTATGTGTCCTTTGCACAGGTAGGCTAATTCTATACTATGAAAGCTTTCATCTTCATGTCACGTCCAAGAAGAATCTGTAGGATGTTTTAAGTTTGAACTGGTGAGCAGCGTAATTAGAAGCACTTAGCGCTAAATATCAAGTGGATACTTTGCGTTGGACTTGAAATTAGGGATTACATACTTAAAACGTTGGAGCTTGATCCCTGGACTGGACTTCAAAGTGGAGTTATATTGGGAGGGGGGGGCGTTTGAGATGAGGCATTATCTGCGGCCCGGTCCTGTTACACGGTGCTTTCGAGAAAGTTGGTGCCACATGGCAGAAATAGAATAAAAAAAAAAATAAAAAAAAGGCACGCTAGCCTAGTTGAAGAAAAAAAAAAAAAAAAAGGCACGCTAGCCTAGTTGAAGTTATGCAGTTTTATACTGATTTCAAGAGAAGAAAAGCTAAACTAGCTCAACACACACGCACACACAGTGTACGCACATCCTCAGTTTTTCCGAGATTGAAAACAAAAATAATAATCACAATAAATCAATAAATGAAGATATATATATATATCTATATAAATATAAAAAAGGTCAAATATTCAGTGTCACTCACTCGTGGAGGCAATTTAAAAAAATATATATTCATTTCTAATTTTCTGTTATCTGTTTTGGACTCTAACAAGCTGTTAGTCCTGAATGACAGATTCCAAAATTGAATTAATTTTTGGAAACTACAGGGGGGAAAAAACACCTGGGTAACCAGGAGATCAACTTTTGTGGAGTGTCAATGAATTCCTCAGGAAATAAATATATTTGAATTACTTGTCAGAAGCTTGAACAGATGTTTCCATGAATCACATCTAATTCTATATTTTTCAGGTGACGGTTTCAATGGGGATTGTGTATTTTTTTCTCTCAGGTGTCGTGCCCTGTGTGTTTGTGTGTGTGTGTGTGTGTGTGCATTTGAAAGCCCGTCGACAACTGAGGCCATTAGTTCCCTTTGAACATGTCAAAATAGTGTTAAACTTCTGGCCAAAAACATCGTCCAGCAGGGATCTGGGACCCGACGGGGTCACAGAGGTCACCATGTTAGAGATGTGGAGTGGCTCAGCTCGGAGCCAGAGACCTTTTATTCCTAGGGAAACCTCTTCAGCTGGGACACTTACTATTTCATACCTGAGATGTTTGTTCAGGGGGAAAAAAATTGACTCGGTCCCATGGGAGAGAGAGAGAGGGAGAGAGAGATTTTTCTAATACTGCTACCATCAATTTTGAGAATTGTGCCACTGTGGAAGACATTATTGCTAACCAGAATAGCAAGTCTGCTGTAGTAAATATACATCACTGACACATTTTTTTTTTTTATTGCAAATATGCTTTACGTTGCTCTGGGTAAATATATGAATAAATTTGGCATATGTTTTTTTTTTTTTTTTTTTTTTCAATGCAGAACATGACATTATCAATGCAGAACATGACAAATTTCTGCTGTAAAAAAAGAAAAAAAAAAAGGCCTGTGATTGATTTAAATAATCTCAAGTTGCATATTTTCCTCACTGGGCTCCACAGAGCACATTCTGTGAAAGACCATTTTTAAATTTGGCTATAATTAGAGCCCCAATAAAAACCTAAATGTTGCTTCAGTTCATTTTACAGCAGTTATTGACTGTCATTACATGGCGGGGTCATTTCCACCACCTGCTTCCCTGACCCTCGTAAACTGCATTGGAACACGACCAAGATGCCCATTTGCAGGTGTCTCCGCGGGGTTTATACGCTGCCACCTGTGTCTCACTTTAGATCTCGAAGCTGCCAAAAGTCACCAGGCTAATAAAGCAGACCGTGTCCAGCCTTTTTTTAAATTTTAGAATCAAATCTCTGCTCGGTGTATTTCACCGACTCCCATTCAGCCTTGGTTACAGCTGAATGAAGTGTGTCTGTGAATAATGACTCTGTATAACAGCTGGGAAAAAAATCTGTGCACTTGCGGAAAGCTGCATTGAATCAATTATCGTATATTGGAATTGTTTTTTTTTTTACAGCCTGATTCTGTAAAAAAAAAAATACAATATATATATTTATATACTGTATATTTTTTAGGAATGTGTCTCCATTCAAGATAACGTCTATTGCTAGAAATCGAAATAAACATTTAAAAGGATAGTTTGAATTATATGTGATTAATAAAATAAATCAAATCATTTTACAGAGGACATTTTGAACTATATGATTATGTCCCAGACTCGGGACTTGGATCTTGGTCTTTTAGTTGGTTGTTTTATATTGTGGTATATAGATGTGCTTGTGTATAGCTCTATGGTGTAAAAAAAAAAATGCTGTTCTCTGGCTCTCTACCAACCTTCACTTAATGGATATTGTTTTTCTTTTTTTCAAGTGGCTAAAATCCTTTTTTTTCTTTTTGCTGCTGGGCTCTGTGCTGCACGTGGATCCGATTCTTCTCCTGAGCACATCGACCCAAATCCACCGTGGGGTGGGAAAAAAAAAGGTTTCTGGTTTAGTACTTCGTACAAAACCCCCCGAGGAATGAGACAAAGTTTCAACTTGGTTGTTATTGACCATGTTACAGCGACATTGTCGTCATGGTAATCACGTTGTGTTCTCAAACGATGCCAATAATAAAAATGTGTCTGCTGGCTTTGCTGAATTTAAATAATATAAATTATAGTTGATGGCTGATGGCGAAGCTGGTAGCTGTTTTCTCAAATGCCCGTGGTTAATTGCATTTGAAACACACCCCTTGAATCAGTTTGGATATTTCACGTGTGTAATCTGGGCTTTAAATGCTGGATTTTTAGACGAAAAGAAAAGGAACATTTTACTGTATTTTTTTTTTCATCTCAACCTGGCTGAAAGGTTTAGATAAATACATTCTTAAATAGTAAAAAACCAAAAAAAAGTGGCATTTAAAACTAAACTAACATTATTATTATAATGTTAAACCTCCAAGGACGAATTTGTTCTGAAGCTGGAGTTTTTTTTTTTTTTTTTTTTAAATTATGTATGCACTTGATAACGTGAACCCAAGATTGAGCTTATGGCAAGGTTCCATTACCGTCAGCCAAGGACTGCTACGGCCATTCACATCCAAGAACGAGCCCTTTTCCATATTATTCTTATGCTCCAAACCTGGGCGGAGGAAAAACGACACCATAGAATAATTGCACGAATAGAATCGAAACAAATACATCATTCTCAACGACTCATTTCTCAACATAGGCTTTTTCTGAAGATTTTTATTATTTTTTCTGTATGTCTGAGAAACAAAGAACAAACGATTTGGCCACAGCTGCAGCTTCCAACAGTAGACTTCTCTGCTGGAGATCTGATTTCAGTAATTAGAGCCATAAAGGAAGTGGAATCACAGTTAGATCACATCACACACACACACGCACACATCGAAGGCGGCTTTAGATCTTCTATTGAGCTTCTTTCTAGACAAAGGAAGCTGGGGGTAATTAAGTCCTGGAAGCCAGGAAGAATGGCTCTGGATGATTCACCGTGATTAGTCTGGGGTTGCGAGAGTACAATGAGCGGCATGATAAGTCTGGCCCTGATGATTTAGCCATATATTAAGGCATCAAAAAGAAGAAAAAAAATGACCAGAGGGCAGCGCCTACCATAAAGCATCGGCGTGCAGTCACAGTATGCCGCCGTTATTACCGTTGAATAAATTGCACCAGATATAATTTTTTTATTTTTTTTTAAAGATGTTGTCTCATTTCAAAGTGTGGTTCCCAATGAATCCACCCTGCATTCCAATAGGAGCATTTTTATTTTATTTTTTCTCTCCTCTTTCTTACCCCGGACAGTCATAATTGAGGAGCACAGGATGAATAGCACGAGGGTGTTCCATTTTAGGCCCGAGTGGAAAACAGTGGCGTTTTTTTTTATTTTTTACTTTTTTCTTTATCACAAAGACACTGAATAATTTATCATGTCAGCGTATTTGTGTATGTGTGATTACAACAATTAATTCTTCTCGGATGAAATGCCGGAGATTTAATGAAATAAGTTGTCAGATCCACTTTGCGTGAGATATTCTCTCTCTGTAGATTTTTATAGCTTTTATTTTCTCTCTGTCTCACTTAGATTTGCTTTTTACTCAGGAACACAGGAAATTAAAACAAACAAAAAAAACCCTATATATATAATCATTAGTATATAGATTGCCATTTAAATAAACTATAATCATCTACATGTATTGTCTTGAAGCTTTTAAACAGTCAAGTTAAACAGAATGAGGATGAATTATAACTTTTGTTGTGTCATTGCTACTGAACTCCATAATCCTCAATCTCTAAACTCACATTATGAAAATGAAAATTGTAATTCAATTCAATGTGGTATTTTGGAACACGTCCTCTTCACAACCTCTGGGTTATGAGTATAATACACGGCACTTTTGCAGTTTTCTAGATGACAAAAAAGGGGAATATTTCATATTTAATGTAATTCAATATCTTAAGTGCCTTTTTTTTATAATTCATGACATATTGAGCTTGGTGAAGCACCTCCCTTAAGATAAGCAACATGGAAATGTTGAAGAAAAAACCTGTCCTGACATTAGCTGCGTGTTGTCCACACTTCTGACATTTACTTTTTCCCTTCAAGTGCTAAAGGCCAAAACATTCCAAGAGCTCCAACCCCAAAGTATTTAGTGCAGCCAATTCATGGCAAACCTGACTTATTGATTTATGATCAGGCATGCAGTTTCCTGCCTTGGGGGAGCCTTAATAGCCCTATTGATGCGTTCCCTCTTAATCCACCAGCTATGAAAGGAGGGCTTGTTTTATATAATTATATTTTTTTTCTTCTTCATCACACTCGTAAAGTCTTTTGATTTCCCCGGTCAGGTGACAGTTTTTTGTCTCTTCAGCACCAAGGCCCCTAAAGTTTAACCCAGGGCTTATCGGTGCGTATTTGTAGGACGTGCGCATAAATATAAAAAAAAAATATATATAAATAAATAAAAGCACGGCCGGATACGTCCAGGGGGTCACTCCTCAGCGCAAATGTTTATTGGAGAGAGCACTCGCTTGATTAAAGGATGATTTAGATCAGGATCCGGGACGAGGGGACATTTAGCTCGGGGGGGGGGGGGGGGGGCATTTTTTCCGGGGGGGGGGGGGGGGGGGGGGGGGTCATTATTTCCAGTACAACATAATGGGAAGGTATTAAAACATTAAGGGGCTTCCTATAGGAGGGTGAATGCATTTCTTGCTATGAATGGCTGTACATGCTGCGGTGGGGGAAAAAAAAAATTAATACAAAATTACGGCAGGCCTCAAACTGGTGAATCTATCATTTTAATTGTCTTTCATCAGCTGCAGGCGTCGCTTTGGAGGGTCAGTGTCTGGAGGACAGGGCAAAGTAAATCTATATATACAGTATATATATTTCTGTGTATATATCTCAAATATTTGCTTGTCAACGCATACTGGGTGTCCACTGTAGCGGAAAGACTGTTTTTATTCAGCGTGTCATCTTATATTTTGGACTACATGCCTCTGTCTTGGGTTTTTCCCCCCAACATTAAATGGAAGACTTTTTTTTCTTCTTTTTTTTTTTTTTTTTTTAAATCAGAGCTCTGACACTTGATCCAAGAAAGACGTTTGGTCCCGAAGAAGAAAAAACCCACAAAACCAAAAAGTTGGCGGAGGTTGAAATGGTCAAGCGCAGTCGTTTATAATTTGGAGCGGCTGTTTTGTTCAACACGGCCGACTTAAATGCAGAAGGATTACACACTGGAAGGTGAAAAAAAAAAGGAACTCTTTGATCATTGGTTTCAAAGTCCATTACAACTCAGAGGAGACAAGGATGAATAAATTAACATCAAAGCTGAGTGGGCCCATGGGGGAAGGTCCACTGGCTGCTTACTCTGGGAGAGTAAAATGACCGACACCTGGCTGCTTTAATTATTCTCCAAGAATCCCCCAAAAATCCGAAACAATATTTTCAAATAATAGATCCTCGGTGAAACAGGGGAATTTTCCCAGGGAAAACACAGTACGCACGTCCACGTCGATACGGAATTTAAAACGACGACCTCTTTTTTTTGTTCGTCTAACAATATAGGATTTGCAAGCATATATTTAAGAATATATTACAATTTAATTATCATATGTAGGCCACGCTTACTTACTGTATAGTGCTAATTTAATGAAACCTTTGCGAGGCTCCTCGTAATATTCCGCTTTCAGGGAAATGTAAATATGACACCATTACCATACCATTAACGCAGCTCAATTTATACTGTTTGTTTATAGCACTGCATAAGGAGTTTGTGTCTCAGCAAAGAAAATAAATCATTTTTTGTGGAATATATATGCTGAATATAAAAAAAGATGTTTTTTGTATCTTTTTTTTTTATCTTTACTGCGAAATTATGAAATGTTTTTTTTATTCATTGTATAAATTAAACATAACGTCCATCCATATCTTCAGGGGAGATCTTTTTTTTTCTCCCACGACCAAAAAAAAAAAAAAAAAGACTTCATACTTTATACAATAGGTCCTTTTGCTTTTATTTCTTTATCCAATGAAAGCCAAGAGCAGATTCCAGTATGGCTGCAGTGAGCATTAGTGCACAGCACAGATTTATATTGAGACAACCAGAGTGCACTTATGAATGGCTTTGGGGTAACAGGTCTTCACGATCCTGGCACTCGGTCAAAGAAAAATGCAAACAGGTTACTTTTGTTTGCCGTCGTTTATGTCCACTATCAGGGATGATCATCTCTGGTGATTGTTTTCCTCTCCCCTTTTACGAAAGAAATCCCTCATTTTTTTTTCTTCTTCTTCTTCTCCGCAATCACTGTCTGGCTTCAGAACAATGCGGCCAATCAAGACGTGGGAGCTGCAGAGATGTGGTTTTGACATTTTTGGCTGTGATTGGCTGAGAGATAGGTTTGCCCACCAGACGCCACCTTTTGAACAAAGTGTCTTTTGTCATTAAGCGGGAACAGCACCCCCCCCCCAAAAAAACAAAAAACAAAACCATGGCCTCCATTAGCCAGTGCAAAGCCTGACTCATGCACGTGGGGTGGGAAAAACAAACGAGAGCACCAAGACGAAAGAACGCCGTGCATATTGAAGCGTCCTGGCCTCTCTTCACTCCCAGCTAATGAGCAACCCTTGGAAGTCATTTTCATATCAGACTCATTAACACGGAGGCCAAGTGCTTTTTGTTCCTGCTCGATTGTTTCCGCTCTCAAACAGGTAGGTTTATATATATATATAGATATATATATATATATATATATATCTATATATATATCTATATCTATATCTATATATATATCTATATATATATATATAGATATATATATAAAATAATATACATATATATAAAATAATATACATATATACAAAACAGCTCAGATTGACTATATATGTATTTAATAATATATATATATTTGCCAGATTTGAAAATTGATATTGTACTAGACTATTTTAAAGGCATCATGCAAACCAATTTCAAAGTCGTATTTAAGTGGAGCAGAAGCTTCTTTAATCTCTCGGGCTCCACGACGCCTCCATCACCGTTTTTTTTTTTTTTTTGAAACGCCACACTAGGCTAGCGTCTCCACCTCGACCCCCCCCCCTTTTTTTTTTTCCCCCGAAATGATAACGAACGCAAACAAGAGGTGACGTGGTGCCCGGGCGCAGAGGGTGAAATCATGTTCCGGTTGTTCCGCGCGCCCGTGTCAGCCTGAGCATCTTTCACTGGCTCTGACAGATCGGCCAATTAACCTTATTTACCGCGCCTCTCCCTCCTCCTCTAACGAGCTCCACTGGGCTTCTTCTCTAATGAGCTGCTCAGATCGGGGACCGCTGGCTGTGCTTTGGTTCCACTTGTGCTGGTCCTGCAGTTATTGAGGTGACACGTCGCAGTGGCTGGTGCTCTCCTGCGCTGCCCATGCTGCTCCTGTTCACGTTGGGGTTTTTTTTTCCCCAATTGATTTATATATGTTGAATTGTCTTTATTTTCCTCTTTTGGAGTCTTCAATTAGTGCACCGTTGTGTTGATGCTTATTCGCCCAATTGTCGGATGATTTTTGGTTCGCTGGGAGTGCATTAATCCAGCTATAATGGGATAAAAAAAAAAGCTCTTTACGTGATGTTTACAAACCTGAGTGAGCAAGTGGAGAACCGCAAACTACATTGTCTCCTTTGCCCCCCCCCCCCCCCCCAAGCCGGCTTTACTGTCCGCCCATGGGCACCGATAATGATGAGTGAGCAAGTGGAGAACCGCAAACTACAGTGTCTCCTTTGCCCCCCCCCCCCCCCCCAAGCCGGCTTTACTGTCCGCCCATGGGCACCGATAATGACCTTTTAAGCTCCTGAATACGACCCTGTTTAAAACGAATAATAAAATATAGATTGATGTTGAACATTTACCTTTATTGCTGTATGTACATATAAATCAATACTAATAATCACCGTATAGCCAACATCAATTATAATTCTATGGCCCATTGGTGTTTGATTTTACATGCTCAGAAAGCGCATTAGCATTAACCTGCACTTGCAGTAAATCACCTTTATGCATTTGAGTAGAGGTTAATGTTAATATTAGCTCGCTGGCAGACATCTCATTTAGGCTTCAGTTGCGTACTCCTCTTGTTGGAATTTCTCCACAAAAGGATATTTAGCCCAAACATATAAACTCTGAGAGTATCACTCTTTCCTGCTTGGGATGGAAATGGCCACATCCCCACCGTATCTGTGGCTGCAGATCTTCCCTCGATTTCTAGGAAAAAAAAAGTTTCACCTTTGGGGGAGGAAGGAAAAAAACAAAAAAAAAAACAAGTTTGTACTTGTGATTCATCTATTCAAGAAAAGCCCATATACTCTCCGCTCCATGACCTTCTCTGGACAAGCTTTGGTTTCAGGCCTGTGATTTTTGTGGTCCCCACTGTGTTGGCTGTGGACGCCTGTGGAGAAACTAATCCAGCCCGCAGAGCAGAGGTTTAATATTGCACTGGGAGCAGGTGCCGCGAAGAATCCTCTCCTACGCAACCTTCAGCCCGTCAGATGGCATTTTTATTTTTTTGTTATCAAGCGAGGGTATCTATATCTGTTGCCGAGCACTTTACTACAAAAAGAAAGAGGCTAACATGGTTTTATGAACGTGTGCCGGCGCATTATTTGTCTCCATACTTCTCCAGGTCCAGTTTATTGCCCTAAATGCCTCTCGGGCCTTTTTTTCTTTTTTTTTTCCTTTTTTACGGCGCATATAAACCGTGGTTAACCGAGTCAATATGTCCAGTTAATGTTCAGCCACGGTTTCGCCGGATCTCTGCTGCGGCAAGGCTGTCGGGACGAGGTCTGCCTTTAGCTCATTTATTGTGAAGCCGCACTCGTCTGACTCATCCGTGCTGATGATGCATTCTTTGGAAGTAGGTAGAAGCTCAAAAAAAAAGAAAAAAAAAATGTCATCAACTGGAGTTTTTGTTGAAATGTACAGTAAGCTGAGCCAAATGATTCTTATTATTCATTATGATCTCAAATGTGAATATTTGTGTTTTTTTTCCCCACTTGTGGTGTTATATTGAGTATTATTACTATTTTCAGACAGATTATAGACCTAACAGATCAGATCTGATATTATATGTGGTTACAAACTCAAATAGCCGCTTGGGCAATTTGCCGGTGTGTAAAAATCCACTTCTAATAGTACCATGACATGATAAATCAATAGTCAATTGATTGGTATTTGGTATCTCAGTCGATACTATTTGGACTTGTGTTGCGTCCTTCAATGATATACTTTAATGGTGACATTAAGTTAGTCGTCTTATTTTATCACAGTGGGAGATCTTACATATCAGATAAGATGTATTAAAAAAAAACTAATCTGGCTAATCGTTTCATGTCAAATATCCTAATTCCATCATCCCATCAAGTAAAACACCCTCGTGATTGATAGCTATATAGATATAATTTTTTTCTCTCTCTGCAATGTCCACAGTAAGTCATAAAAAGAAAGATTCGGCGCACTTGGGGAAAAAAAAAAAAAAGAGGCACTTCACGTCCAATCGGGAGCCTGTGGAAAATTGCCCCTCGGTCTCAGGTTTGCAGGCTGTGGCACAGAGTGCACTTTAATCCCATCTTCAAAAAAAAAACAAAAAAAAACACCAGTTCCCAGGCAGTGCAGAGACATCAGAGAAAATATAGCATGTCATTTTCTCTAATGCAGCGGGAGCCATCTGATAATCAGGCTGGCGCGCCGCGCTCTCTTTTATATCAGCTGTAAAAGTTGATGAATCAGACTTGGCTGCACAATTACAAGCCCTGCAGCCATTGGGCCTCCTTTGTCTGTGGTCGGGCCAAGATTCGTGCGCCTGGCGCACCGTGCCCTCCGACGTGCGGCACCGATAGGCAGGCGCAGGGATACATTCCGGCTATGCGTGGATGTTTTGTGGGTAAAATGTCAGCACACTGCGAATAGAAGAAAGTCGGGCGGTAATGAAACCAAACGCACAAAAACGCGTCATGTCCTGTGTGTGGGAGGAGTTAAAGATATGGATGAGTTAATCGATGAAAGTTGGCGTAGTCCTCTGATTGGTTTGAAAAATAAATAAATAAAGCCAAGTATTTTTTTCTGTCCACGGATCGCAACCATTATTCGACCGAACAATTATTGTTCCAACATATTTTTCCGTATTTTTGTATTTTTATATTTTATATTTAACTTGCTTTTTTTCTTATTTCTTAATTATTATTATAATTTTTTAATGTTTGTACAATGAAATTATTTTTTGCCTTCCTCTCCAAACACCAATGTACACATGACTAATAAATGCTTGATTTTGAACTTGATATAATGAAACTAAACGCAACATAATGACATCTTCCCAGTTTGCAATTTGCGTATCATTAAAGTATCCAGAAATAAAAGTAACTGCTCACTAAAAATAAAAAAAAATAAAAAAATAATTTTGAACTTTAAGGAGAGCCGGGTCACTTGGCTATGTTTTGAGAAAACAGAAAAATATAGATGTGTGTGTGTGTGTTCCAGCTCGCTGCAGCACCGTTATTGCGTCGGTCTGCTGGAAAAAAAACCAACATCCTGTTAATAAAAAAAAAAAAAAAAAAAGAAACCTAAAGAATAACTATATCTATACCAGTGGCCAGGTGAGTCATGTTGTGTGTTGCACGGTAAGCACGCAATAGGTGTCAACAAAAGGCTTATGCAGCAATGTTTTCTCAAGGCAAACAAAGCTACTTCACACAGCGGAAATATTTTCACTGTCCTTTGCGTCATGATGTCATCTTTTTGTGTATAATTAGCCGTCTTCATTTTTGTTGTGTCGACACATCAAGGGGACACAGCACCAGAGGAATGTGTTGAAGGAGACGTTTCGCTGATGTTGTGGGATTTACAACTTATTATTAGTTCAATGGCCATTGTAGGTCACCTGAAACTTCTTTATTTATATATATATATATATATATATATATAAAGCTATAAAGCTATTAATATGCCACAAAAGAGGTATAGAGCTAGTTCATAATAAAAAAATATATAAAAGTTCATTTATGCAGGTTTCACTTACTCCATATATCATTGTTTTGGATTTTCCACACAAACTGCTGATTCTGCTTTAAATTGTGAATAAATCTGTCTTGCACAGATTTAAAACTTCCCTGTATTCAAAAAGTCCCTGTATTATTACGATTATTATTATTATACTTTATTTCTTTCTGCTGCACAGAGTTATATTTACAACCACCTCAGACACGGAGAGCGTGGGAGAGACGAGGAGGCGTCTCCAGGCGGCGTACCAGTAACCTTCACCTCACATTTGCCGTAATATCTGCGGCGGTACTCCGCAGACTGAGCTCTGCCTTCTTCATTTCTTTTTGTTCTTTTTTATTTTTTTCTATATTTGTCCTCCAGACACGATCCTCATTGTCCGATTGAATGGCCTCGTGGAGCCTCCCCAGAGTGGGCCCTGCTGCGGCGTTGGCAGGCGGAAGGGGACGCACACTTCCTGTCGCCTGCCCATACAACCTTCTCTGTGGCACGCCTGGTTTCACACTGCCGCCCTTTCATTTATCAGAGTACTCACTAAAATGGGCCAAAATGGTTAAGACATTCATTTTTCTTTTTTTCCTTTTTTTTAAATTTTTTATTCATAGTGTCATATCTTTCATAGTGTTGTTTGGTGCTGGTGATATAAAAAAAAAAGAAAGTATTTTGAGGACACTGCTCGCATGGTAACCTGAGGTGTGCCTGCATTTACCTTTGAGTTTTTGTTTTATTTCCAAAAAAAAAAAAAAATCATTTTGCCGTTGGCTCTGATTTCATCTCTGAATATTCGTCCATCGTACGAGCGAGGGGAACCAATAAAACAAAAGCTTATATCTGCTGTCCACATTCTCTGGCTTTTTAGCCTCCCCCCCACCCCCTTTCAAAAAAAAAAAAAAAAAAACATTTTGCCGTTGGCTCTGATTTCATCTCTGAATATTCGTCCATCGTACGAGCGAGGGGAACCAATAAAACAAAAGCTTATATCTGCTGTCCACATTCTCTGGCTTTTTAGCCTCCCCCCCACCCCCATCAATCATTCACCCGCACAATAACACTTCCCAGTGTGTGCATGCAACCAGTGTATTTGCAGATACACACAAAAACAAAAAAACGCAAAGTAGTGTGACCAGTGTTGTATCCCGTGTGGAGCCGGACACTCTTAGAGAACACGCTGTCCACCGGCGTAAGTGCAGAGGTGGACAGATTGTGTGTCTGGCCTTGCGTGCCTGGGACCTTTTGTGATGTGCGTCCCCCGTGGACGTCCCCCTTCCGTGACAGGCCCTGTGTTCAGGTGGAGACCCCCCCCCCCCCCACTCCCCGCTGGGCGCCCTGCTGCCCCCCCCCTCCCCGCTGGGCGCCCTGCTGGCAGGTTAAGTGCTCTCACACATCACTGTGGAGTCCAAAAAAAAACGTGTTTCTCCCTTCTGCCCCCTTAATGGTTTCTCATGTCAACGATAATATGATATTCTATCACTTCATTATTCTATTTTTTTTTTTCATTGTGTGAATAATAATATAAGCAGTGTCATTTACATGGCGAAGAGGAACTAGTGCTATCTGCGGTTTAAATTTACAGTTTGAATGGAATAGCTAGCCATACAAAAAAAAATGGAAATTCAAAGTACTCAATAATAAATGCAATTGAATTTAAGTATGCAGTTTCACATTTGAAAGTGCGACTGGAATAATTAACCAATTTGCTTCTCATCTTTTCTTACTTTTGACAATATGTTTACAATCTGGACTCAATCGCATACTTTAAGATAGATAGAATTGACCTTTTTAGATTTTTTGGACCCATTTTTGGATTTAAAATAGGTCAATGTTATACCTCATGCGTGTTCTGCATCACACTGTTCCACGTGTGTATGTCATACGTGTGGAATGAAGAGAAAGATTGACCTCACTGGGAATCTTTGAGCTGCAGTATAAAAAAGCACCTAAACCGCTGTGTGTCATACGTGTTTAATGAGGTTTTATTCATGAGGACGTGTTGGAGTTCACGTGTGACGGAAGTAAAGTTGCTGAGTGTGAAGAACAGATTTACATTAACTTTCTGTCTGAGAGTCGTGTGAAAGTGTGAAAGTGTGAAAGTGTGAAAGTGACCCTTCTCTTCTGTTTTTTTTTGAATGTCTACATTTTCCGCTCCATTATAGTTCCCCACCGCTGTTATTTAAAGCAACCCTCACTCTACCATTATGGAGATTCAGCTCGGAACACCTTGAAGAAAACCTTTTGTTAAGACCACACACAACTTGTACCATTTGTCCACACTGGATTAAAATAGAAAAAAAGTAGTTTTGATTTACAAACCTATATTTTATTTTTTATTTTTTTTATGTACAACAAATTGTGAGTGTCAGAAGGAGGAAATGTGAAAAAAGGGCCTCTGCTATGAATTAGAAATTTGGAGTCAAATTATATATATATATATATATATATATAAAAATCTCATATCTCATAAATTCAATGGTCCTGGAGAGAAATGTGAAAAGACGGTGACTCCTGATACACAAACATCAGATTTAATGAGTGCAGTGAAAACACACACATTCTAGAATGCCCTCATATTTGTATCTCCACACACACACACACACACACACATCCCCCCGGATCCTCCTCATTATTATCGACCGCCACTCCTCGATACCTGCGACTGGAGGGAATTTTTCCTTTACCTGAGAGTGGAACATGGACTTACGTTTTTTTTATTTATTTTTTCCTCCAGCTCTGAATGAGTGTTGGTATGATTGCACCTCCCCACTGGCCTTATTATAAAGGGTGAGCGTCATGGGGAGAGAGGAGGATGGAGCTGTGGCTGATGTGACCAATGTCTGTAAATGTGCTCACCTGCACAAAATATTCACGGGCAGAAGCATTTTTTCATGTTTTTTTTTTTATACTTGGTTTTCCCACTTATACTCGGACGTCATAGAACGAAAGCGCGAAGAAGATAAATATTGACTTTTTTCTGTTTGCAGATATTGAAAAGACAGAATAATCTAATTTTACATAAAGCCGATTGGAATCCCTCCCTTTTTGACTTTTGTCTCCTTCTGGTCCGATGGAGAGCGGAGGTGGGGGCCCTTGAGCGTCGGGGGGGCTAATACACCATGGGCAACATAACACACCCTTCAAATGATCCTCTCAGTGGCACAATGGCAAGTTGGAACACACGCCTGGAGCCGGGCTCGTCCCCGCTGTCAGATGAACGCACGTCAGCGGGTTCAATCGTGCTGAAATTTTCCCCCACTTAGGAAAACGTCTCAGCCGCTGTCCTGTAAATCAGGGCTTAACGTCAAATATTCAATAAATAAAAGCAGAAAAAAAACCAACTTAAAAAAAAAAAAAAAAACACCCCTCCAATCCATTCTGAGAACACATTAATTGAAATTGGGAGTGCAACACTTTAAAAGTTATTCATGCATGAAGTCATTTTCATTTAGCCACATTAAAAGTCTGCCAGGTTTAAAAAGCTTTTGTTTTCTTTTAACTTTAGAAAACTTTTTTTTGGGACGGGGGGGGGGGGAGATAAACCACAAAACTCACACTTAAAAAAAAAAAAAAACATTAAAGTTCTAAAGGCTCTTTTGTTTCCTTTGTAATTGTGCTCGGCTTGATGTTCTACCTTTACACGACGCCTTAAAAAAAAAAAAAACACGTCCGGGGTTTTTTTTTTTAGGAGTGAGAAGAATGAAATGCATTCACTGGATTCGATGTGTGTGTGTTTGTGTGTGTGTGTGTGGGGGGGGGGGGGGCATCCTCACCATCTGCGTCCACTAATATTTATTATTTATCCTTCTTTGAAAGCGCAAAAGCGTTTGCGGTGACAAAGGGCAATATCTAAAAGGGTTCTTTGAGTGCACCCCTGAATACTTGAGGGCTTCCTGTCACTGTGGATTTGTGTAAAGAGGCACGTCGGTCCCTATGTGACAGTTAGCGCCCTCCCCATTTACTCTCTGTCAGTGTATCAAGGATCACTGACTCCACTACCGCTCCGCCAGTGACAACCGAGTGTGTAATTGGAATTCCCCCGTATTCAAATGATAACTGAATAATATATGGTCCCATTTTTGAAGAGTTGCTTTCAAGGTGGCTATTAGGGACGTGAAGTTGTTATTGCGTACATACATCACGTGTTTAATATAGCATGGATCATTAAGGATGCTTAATTAAATCAGATCACCCCTCGGATGCAAAATTAACAATAGATCAGAGGCGTAATGCATAGAATATCAGCTGACTGGTTCTACATTCATTTTATGAATTGGCTGTAATAAAAAAAAATATATATATATATATGTATTCATTCATTATATATAAATATGTGTATTTTTTATTTTTTTATTTTTTATTCTTGCACTATTTTCACCATGCGGAGTAGCTCCCCAAATTTCGTTAGAATAAAGACAATAAAGTCTATTTCTATTTCCATTTCTATTTCTATTTCTATTATACAAAAGTGCGTGTGAGATTTTAAAATGTAAAAAACACTTGCTTCCAAGAAAGTAACAGACTAAATGAGAAACCAGAAACTGATAGAAAAGAATCTGCCACACCAAAAAAACAAATCTAATCATGAAAATGTTAAGTTCCCCCCCCCCCCCCCCCCCCCCCCCCCCCTCCCAACCCCCCCCCCCCCCACCAACGTGATCATATTTATTCAACAGCTGTGCTCCCAAAAGCTGAGAAGTGTGACAGGGAGTTGTTGATATTTCCTATTTTGGTCCGACCCATGTTAAATAATGACTTATAATGGATACATAAATAAATTCACATTAGTGTTTACAAATGATTCACTAAATCTATTTTGAAATATTACAAATAATATTGATAATAATATTTACTTTTAGTAAATAGCAGCATTTCCACTTTTCCATAATATAGTGTTACCGGAGGGCGCGTGGTGTTTTTTCTTTTTTTTGGAGCCTTGTATGCATGGACACATTATCCTCAGGCTCATCCCTCTCCGCGTGACAAATTGCCAAAATTACTCTGATGAAGTTCAAGGATGACACCATTATGATGATGTAATAATGACTCCGGCCCACTTGACAGGTTCTAATAGGAAAGTGCCGAAGGACAATGCGCTGATGAATGAGAACCCTCCTCGTGTGTGGCCCCGTCAGATTCTACTCTAACCTGGATCTAAATAAACCTTTCCTCCATCATTCGGAAGCCTAAAAAGCGCATGTCTGAAATAAAAAATTAATAAAATACAATATATCCAGTCAGGAGAAAATATCAGCAAAATTGGATTTAAGGAATCGAAAATGTCAACATCATGATTGAATTTGCAATCCGTAGCATGATAGTATTATTTATTATGATTATGATTTGTATTTTCTTTTATTTATTTCTCTTGATCGAAACTTTAACGTGCATGAAAAATATTTCTTCTGCCGCTGTGTCACCATTATTTCACGTATTTACCTGGAACGGGGGTTACTGGAGTCCATTAACCGCTGAGGTTTGATTGAATCCTACGCCTTGCCCCCCCCCTCCAGACCCCCCGCTGCGACGGGGCCAGCAGGAACCAGCTGAGAGCGTGGGCACCCGACCTCCAGACCCCCTCGCTGCTCCTCTAATGGCCCCTGTAGAAGCGAACCTCTCAGGGGACAAGTGTCCCCCGCCCGTGCGGGCAATGTGCATTAATAACACACACACAAAAAAAAAGCACTTCAAGTAGAAATGTTCTGCTCCACTAATGTGTTTGTTCATAAGTGAACACATTATGGCTTTGGTGAAGTGCCTGAGGAGGATTTGAGTTTTTTTTTTCTTTTTTTTTTTCTTTCTTTCTTTCTTCCAGCCAGTAATGATTAGACATTGAATGTGTTTTAATGTCGTGTTGCATTTGTGGTCATATTCTGGAAATTCGAGTGTATTTCTTTTCTCTCTCTTGGTGTCTCTTACAGGCAGAATGTATAATGCACTTACTCCTGCATCTCCACTGATTCAAAACCTTCCTGCCAGCACTTGAATGCATTCCATTAAACACTGGTCAAAACAATCAATACCTCAGACTGCAGGACCACACGCGGATAATATAACCAATAGGTGCAGCTTATCAACGTAGACATGTGGTGTGGTGGGATAGAGGTCCAGCCGGTGCGGCGGAAAAATAAAGAAATAAACTCTGTCCACCTTTCAATATGCGATATAGAGATACAGATCTTGCTTATTTCATGCATTTGGTGGAAAGATATCAAATTATTCCGCAACTGTTGTGATAGTCATGACTTTTAAAGAGAAAGGTCAACCTTAGCTTTTTAACTCCAGTTTTTTTTTTTGTATGTCTTTATTTACTATAGGTTTTGGACATTTGGACTGGAAAATAAATCTGAACAATAAACCCATCTTCAGTAGTTGTGATGGACATTTGCAATGATGAGCTGACATAAAAATAATAATCTATTTATAGAATATTCAAGGTAATTTGTGGTGCAGACTCCTGCATAGATTCCATGAAGCCTAATCACACATTGTGAATTTTTTTTTACCTTTTCTGTATTTAAGCAGCACTCTTGTGTTGACTGTGTGTTTATTTTTGACAACAGATCATTGCACAGCGACAGCTTGTTGTGGTTTTGCCATAGCGCAATGTGACGTGCGTGGGACAAGGTAGCACATCAAACATTGTTCTATATAAACCAGAAAACACATGTTCATCACTTCCTGTTTCGACAAGCTGAGAGATCCAACAGAAAAAAAAAAAAATTATAATAATACTACGAGTGAATTTATCTGTTTTAGACATTTACACATGCAAACATAACATTCATATAACGCTTTTTTTTTTTTTTGAGTGGCACAGTAGAAACCCTCCTGTGTGTGTGTGTGTGTGTGTAGTGTGTTGGATGCAGCATTGCACCATTACTGCCCTCATGCTGGAAGACAATTGTGCTGTCAGCAGAAATGCTTCTCACACCTCATTGCTTCCATCTGCACCGAAACCCGGCAGTTTGCTTAACATCCAGATGCCAGATGCTGGAGTTACTGCTGGACCACATTCCACCTGTTTGTATTTTTATTCTTTTATTTTTTTTTTTATCTACCGCACAAATTCACACATGCAGGATTTCGATTTTAATGACGATTTAACCTAGTGAGCTATATCGTCAAAACGATAACTCGAGTTTTGCTGTGATGTCATGATTTAATTTGATTTTTTTTTGCGTGTGTGTGTGTGTGTCGCCGGCTTTAATTGTTGGATAATGTGCAGATGCATCATTTATCCCCCTTCAGCATGTCCTCAAATCACGTCGGAGAAGGAAAATGAATTTTTTAGACCTTGCTGCTTATCTTTGAAGCCTTTGTAAACACAGCTAGGAATACAAAAATAAGAAGAAATGCTGCAGTTGGGAGAAAGCACTGGGCCACAGTAGGGCTTTTTTTTTTTTTTTTCCTCTGAAACAAGGGGATTTTTGTCTCCGAGTGTGATATTCATCAACGGCTTAAACCCCATGTATTTATCATGCAACACCGGCCCTTGTTTTTCTTCCACAGGCTGAATCTAATTAACTGCCCACTATGCTTTGGAGAATTATTCACTGATCAACCACCGCGGGGAATCTTCTTTCATTCTTCGACATGTCATTTCCAGAAATGAAATATAAAAAAGGAAAAAAAACAAAAAAAAACCCTCCAGTAAAGTGAGGTTGAAAAAAAAAAATCCTTCAGCCTTCAGTTTTGGGTGGATTTTTCAAAACACCTGGAAAAAAAACAAATGCTATGTTAAGTGCAAACACGGGATGCCTGACAGCCAGTCCATCTCCTCTAATTGGAACCAATTTTGGAGATCTGACTCTTTATCTCCTACCGGCGATGACAAGCATGCTCTGCCCTAATCCATGGACTTTAAAATACGGCTGTAGCGCGGCGACGAGATGAATGTTTATCGCCACTAATCCCCGGCGCTGTGATAAATGAGCGCCAGCCGTTACCTGAATATCCCAAAAGAAGCTTGTTTTGGTGAAAAGCCGCCATTCAGAACTGCCGGTGAGCTCACACCCTCCCCGCCGTGGATATGAATCAGGTTTTTTTTTTTTTTTTTCAACTGGGTGTCAAATAATGTTTTCACCTTCATAAAGTATTTGTATGGCAGCCATGACACCTTCTAAAAGGAGCATCAAGGCTGTGTCCGGGTGAGCTGTCGCCAAAGTGTAAAGGATGTCATTGTAATCTCTTTATAGGCCACCAGAAGCCCACGCCGTTGTTGTGTCACAGGAAATGGCTCCGTGTGCCGCACATATTTCACTCCTGTACAAATGAGATGTTCTGATTTATGGAGGCACACGATGAAATGTTGTGTAAATCACGGCGGTTCACATCTTACTCCAACATGGGGAAAGAGAGAGAGAGAGAGAGAGAGAGAGCTGCATGTAAACCATAAATCACTTTTGCCTCTCTCCACCAGCCGGCCGGGGTTGAAGGGGTTATCTTCACACCGAGGATCCAACAGCTGCGTAACATATTAACTTTCAAAAAATATTTTTAATTTAGCCGGGGAATATGCGATGTCAAAGCGGGAGGGCAACTCTCATAAGCGATTTCGTTTTTGTTTTTTTTCTTTTTTGCTCCAATATGCTTTTTTTTTAATTTTTTCCTTTTTCGTATATGATCAGGGTAGATTCTGCCTGAAACCATTTTTTATTTTTTATTCTTTGCTCCAATATGCTTTTTTTTTTAAATTTTTTCCATTTTTGTATATGATCAGGGTAGATTCTGCCTGAAACCATTTTTTATTTTTTTCCCCCCTGGATGAGGACACGATGGACTCACTGTCGCACCTTTATCGGCCGCCACACGTTCGGCTTCTTCACGAGTAACATCCTCTGCTGAGCCACTCGATGAGGACCGGTCGATGGCCTGTGACTCATTTGCAGCACGTCTCCATTTTGCTCGTGGTGGCGATGATGCACGTGGTGTTGGTTCTAATGTGCTTTTTTACATTTTTTTATGAATGCATCCTTCCCAGAATGGATTTATTCATGGCGATCTCAATGATTCTTTGTCTTTGAGACAAACGGAAACAAACAACGCTGTAAAACCACACAAATCACAATATATCTATTCCTATATAACTGTTATTTATGATTTGAGCTTTTTTGTTTACAGGCGGCTCCCTCCTCGTCATTTGTCTTCATTTGCATGAGCTGTAGAACGCTGAGCCACAGTCTGTCGGTGACGTCACGGCTTTGGGACGTTAAAAACAAACTTTTTTAACGGAGGCACCGGAACAGGTGTGTTTTAAATGCAGTCGTTTTGGAAGGGTTGTGTGTGTGGTTAGTGCTTTTCTTTAGTTGTGTACCCGAAGTATTCAGTAGGTCCCTGTAATGAAATAGTTGGCTGCGAGGACTCCACATTCCATATATATATATATAGAATATTTTTTTCTGATACTTCTTTTATTTTTGAGGGCTATGCAATTGTGGTTGATGAAAAAACAAATCCATCTGTAGGTGATCATAGGCAATACAAATATTTTAAAACTACATTGCGGCACAAATTATACCTGTGCCAACTTTGTTTGTTTCAACGGAGTAACTGTGATTTTACTCAAAGTGAGACTGTCGTTGCGTAGCTCTGTTGTCGTGGGGGGGGGGGGGGGAACCTGCCCCCGGGGGGGGGGGGCGAAACTGCCCCCCAAAAATAGCCCGTTAAAGGTAATAGCTTCTATTTTACAAACTCACCCAAATAAACTTTATGTGATGTGACTCATGTTGTCACAGTTGTTGCACCACATTTGCGGTTTAAAATAAATGGGAGGTTGGAAGAGAAGTCACGGAAAAAAAAACAAAAAAAAACAACATCACTTACTGGAAGCCCCATTAAGACTCCGCACCAACGATCATGGATTTATTATGTGTTCCGTCACGCTGCGGCTTGAACTTTGATGAGGTCATCGATGACCTCATCGCGTCTCTGCTGCTGAGAGAATTAGAAATACATACACATATAAACGTACAGAAAAGGCAGCTATTCTTATATTTGTAGTTGAATGGATCATGATTAGAATTTATTATTTTTTTTTTTTATACTTTAAAAAAACACACAGTGCTTCCTGGATATATTGAGGAGAAATTTGCCGTCCAGGTTTTTTGTTTATTTTTGTTCTTAATAAAAAGAGGTTTGCACGTGTTTGCTGGAGGTCATATGGAATATAAAGTTCCTTTTTGAAGTCCTGGTGCTCTGCCTGATCTCTGGGCCTCTGGAGGACTCGCAGCATCATCTTCCAGATGGCTCCGGGCATTTTTCATTTCGACCCCCTTTAAAACTATGCCACAATGGCACACACACACACACACACACACACACAAAGAGTGTGGCACAGAGACAAAGAACAGCATCAGTGGAGAGACTTGCTTCTTTCTTTGATTCGCCATCGACACATGATGCAAATCACTTTGCGCAAATGAAATGGCCGGAATTAATTGTTTACAGGTTTTTTTGGGGGGGGGAGTCTATTAGTGAAATAAGGTGAGGGCTGTAAAATAAATGAGGAGGCAACAAAAAAGAACCAACCAAATGTTCCCTAATTCCAAAAGGTTCCGCTGCGTGGAAACTCTCCATTCAGGATTTTATAAAGTGAAACACAACAAGTACACAATTCCATCACTGGCAGACAATCAAGCCACCCACACGTCTCAGCCCACTTAGTGAGACGCCAAGGTGGCCACCTTTATTTTGGATTTCAAGCCCATTTCAATTTGACATCAGATAAGGATGGGAAAAAAAAAGCCGGGCTCATTAGCATCACTCTAATTAGATCTGTGCCGTGACTTCGTAATTAGCTCTAAGAACAATCATCAAAAGAGAATATTTCTCATTTGGAGTTCACCGTCTCATGCAGTTCTTGCCTTTGTTTACCTTTTCCTGGATCTTCAAAACTGTACAGTGGTTGACAGAGAGCATCCGGGAGATTTCCATATTTTTTCCCTCCTCCTCGTCCCTCCTCTTCTTCTTCTTCTTCTGCATTTTTTTGGAGGTATTGAGGTGGTTCTAAAACCACCACCAAATACACCCCCCCCCGCCCCCCCCGAAGACACAGACTACACAACACAAAGGTTCTTGTATATTCAGACACACACAGATGTAGATTTTTTCTCTCTCGTTTTCTGTGTGTGTGTGTGTGTGACATTTTACTTGTGACTGCAACAGATGTCGGCATATTTAATTGAAATAAACTTTTAATTTTTTTCCGAAATAATTGCATCTCAGACCAGGCTGCTATTTAAACAGATTTTTGGTCCTCACAGGGATGTATAATACAATTACACATGGTTTTCTTTGGTATTCTTACTCGAGAACTAGGTTGTGTATATATATATATATAAATATACACAATATATTTTAGAACTCAGTTCTTGATGCCCTACGGTCTGATTTGCTGTAATTTAAAAGTCTTTGTCCTCTTTGAATGATGGATTGACATCACCTTTTCAAAGTCGCATCAATATCTTGAGTGAATTTATTCATTTTTGGAGGTATTGAGGTGGTTCTAAAACCACCACCAAATACACCCCCCCCCCGCCCCCCCCGAAGACACAGACTACACAACACAAAGGTTCTTGTATATTCAGACACACACAGATGTAGATTTTTTCTCTCTCGTTTTCTGTGTGTGTGTGTGTGTGACATTTTACTTGTGACTGCAACAGATGTCGGCATATTTAATTGAAATAAACTTTTAATTTTTTTCCGAAATAATTGCATCTCAGACCAGGCTGCTATTTAAACAGATTTTTGGTCCTCACAGGGATGTATAATACAATTACACATGGTTTTCTTTGGTATTCTTACTCGAGAACTAGGTTGTGTATATATATATATATAAATATACACAATATATTTTAGAACTCAGTTCTTGATGCCCTACGGTCTGATTTGCTGTAATTTAAAAGTCTTTGTCCTCTTTGAATGATGGATTGACATCACCTTTTCAAAGTCGCATCAATATCTTGAGTGAATTTATTCATTTATTTTTTTTTAGAAATGTTGAATAGCTCCTTCTGAAAGATTGAAAATGCCTACAAACAAGATAAGCTCCATTTCTTTGGGAAAAAAAAAAGCTTTTATTCCACATTTATTTTGCTGCCGTCTGGTATTTGGAGCCTGCCCCGATTGTCACGTGAGGCCTGCAGGAAAATAAAGGTTCTTTGAGTGACCCGCTCTATTAATGGAGAATTATCCTGTCACTCAAGTCTTGGACATGTCATGGTTTTCAGATGTTTTCCCCCAGGGGCGTGCACACTAAACCTGTCACACAGATGATTTGTAGAGAGAGGCCTTTTAAATACGAAGTGCCGGGGCCATATTTAAGGGGAGTGGGAACACATCATTCAGTGACATGTTGCCCCAAAGTGGAAGGTTGCGGGACTTGACGTTTGTCAGCAGGCTCCTCCATTATTATTTTTTTCTCTCCCCTCAGCAGAGCCGTTTGCAAACGTAAACTATGCGAGTGAAGGGTGAGCTGTGTTTTTTTTTTTTTTTTTTATTATTGTTTTACAAATAAGGGAGCTTATTATAAGAGTGCTTTTTTTTTTTTTTTTGGACATTTACCTTGACAACCGCTTCATGGCCAGGTCCTTGTGGGGAGCGACGCCTGCATTTGACCCCAGGGGTGTTTCCCATCCATACGCCTCGTGAGCCATTGGCACGTCACAGGGCCTCACGCTGTCCCCACGGATTTGAAGTGAGAGGGGTTCAGGGACAGGAACCTTGTCCACTCGCTAATTGTCCCCGCCTATGGCCATTTCCTGTTGCGTAACAAATTCCACCGGCGGTGCTGCAGGAAAACTGCGTTAAATGAAGGTCGCTGGCTGCAAAAAAACGTTTAATTTGCATCCTCTGTGTATTTTATTTTCTTGATTATTTTTTATATAAAATGATAGCTGAATAGTTAAGACCTGTCTCAAATGGAAATACGAATAAGGAGGATGTGTAGATCTTTTGAAATCAACATTTAATGACTTTGTTGCATCTCATCAAAGGAAACCAGAGATGCACAGAATAGAAGAAGGCGGGAAAACATTCCGTCTACACCCATGTGGAAGAATGCAGTGATCCACATTATGCTCTGTCCTTATCCAGCGTGGGAAATGAGAGTCTAATTTAATAAACAAAGAGGACCATGTTTAGAGATATCTCCTCCCACGCCCTCCCTCCCCCCCCCCCGCTCCAATTAATTCCCCCCCCCCCCCCCCGCTCCAATTAATTTTCCAGGGGATGGAGACTATCTTGAATAGGATGGTAAAAATACCACTTCCTGGTTCTTCAACATGCTGAAGTAGGAAAAGGCAGATTCCTTTGAAAGAGGATGTTTGAGTCCCATCCACCAAAAACTGAAATATACGAGACAAAATATGAAAAAAAAAAAAAAAAGAAAACAGAAAACTTATCATTCTCATAATAAAACCCAAAATGGAGGTAATGTTTGCATCTCTTTAGTTTTACAGATACATTGTGTCATTTCAAGAGTTTAAATCCAAATAGCTACACTGGTGAGGTATTCCGTTATTATTTCAGCCAAATACAATAAATAATCTTTAATTGATGTTCCGTTTTTGAACAAAACAGAAGCAGAACATTTTAATCGTGGTATTAAACGGTGGAATTACGTCTATTACTGGATACATTTTTAAAGTAACAGCAGCCACTAATAGCTATCACCTGTTCATTTGTATTTCTGCATTATTTTTTCTCTATCCATTTCAGGTGCCCCCTTTTTGTGGTGGTTGAGCTGATTTTCCTATAAAAAATACAGTGTGAGAATAAAAGAGGATTTACCCGCAAAAGGTGGAAAGCACCTCAAGCATATGGAAAACAATCGGAATTTACTCTCTGTTGCATAATGTATGATTTCAAGCTATAAGCTTAAAACCTGCGAATAAGTAGATAAACTTGACAGACTGCTTAATATTCCAATCAAGTCTAATGCCCCGTCTTTTATTTAAAGCCTGCTATATGCCTTTTAATGATAATAATTCAAGCGTGGGGCCTTTTTGTGACAAACAGTAAACTGTGACACTTCAGACTCGTAAACCGGTGCGAACACAACATGCGCAGATTAAAATGTTAAAACAAAATGAGCAGCATTAAACAGAATAAACAAGCTTCGATTGTACTGTAGGAAACCACACTGAAAAGAAGAAGAAGAAGAAGAAAAGTGCAGAACTTAAACTTTTTTTTTTTTCGTTTTTGAGGCCGTGAATGTGTGCAAGGAAGTACAGAGCCAAAAAAGATAACACACCACACACTGTATGACAAAAAGTCATGTGCAGCTTCCCTCTGGCACAGGGGAGTTGGTCGGGGGGGGCGCTGTCAGAGAGCGCGGAGCCATAATGGCGTGAGCATGTGGTCTAATACACAAAACTGTCAAAATGCTAACACGCCTGGCACACACCCACACACACACACACACACACACACACACACACGCACACACACACACACACACACTGGCCTGACTGGGAGGCAGAAATTCTCCATTTCTCCATTAAACACAAACACGCAAGTTTCCCCCCCCCCCAAAAAAAAAATATATATAAATAATAAAAATAAAATAATAATAATAATAATAATAATAATAATAATAATAATAATAATAATAATCACTTTTGAGATCAAGCCACATGGGAAATAATTGCTCTGGTGTACAGTTTGGCAGCAGCAGTTATAATTGTTTACTGCCATTCATTATTTTAATATGTTCTTGCTCACCCACGGAGACACGTTGTGTGTTTTTTTTATTAGTCAGTGGGAAAACACACAGTTGTCAGCCTGTGTGCTGGTGTCTAGAGTCTATGGTGTATCCATTGTTTGCGCTGGACAAATAATAAATAATATAGTGTATATATAGACAGAGTGAGGTTTAGTCCTGGTTTAATGGAAGGACTCATCTGTGCAGCATCACGTCGGCAACATGCTTCGCCAAAGTGGCTGCGATTTCCCGCTGTGCAGCAAAAGGCAAAACAAAATCAATAAGGCATTTATTTTCTTTGTCTCTTATACAACAAAGTACCGATTGCTATAAATGGGGCTTCCATTTGCCTTTTTATTTCATAAATGTCACAAGTCAAAATGTCTTTCTTCTGCTCTTTATCTCCATTCGTCGCCGATCCGTCTCGTCTTTGATGACGGAAATAAATTGTTCCTCATAAGACGGTGTCTCTCGAATGAATACAATAATACCTATAGTTGGATTAGGAGAGAATAAAAAACATCAAAATAGAAAAACACTTACTTATGATATCAAACTTCTATTGATATATTTTTTGCAATATTTTACCAACCATAACCATATGACAGAAATAATGTGCACAGTCTTTACACAGCATTCAAGAAGATGTTTTTTTTTCTTCTTCCCCCCCGGTAGCTTCATATGTCATGAACTGGACAATTTTCGGAGGGCGCCCTTCGCTCACAGCGTAAAGTGAACTGGTTTTAATTGATTTCTCCTCTGCTGCTCCTCTGGCTCCTCTGGAGTAAACGCCATGAGTGAATTATGACTCCGCCCGCAGAAGAAGAAGAAGAAGAAATGAAGAAGAAGAAGAAGAAGAGGTCCAGTGGTGATATTACATTTCACTTTCATTCTTTGGGATAATGAGCTTAGCTTTAAGAGCGACGAGCCACGCGCTCGTGGAGTGACTGCTGGAAGTAGAAGAAGAAGAAGAAGAAGAAGAAGAAGAAGCCCAGGAACTCCAGGGAAACAACTTCTTAAATCCTCGTCCTCTTTTATGTCGGAACTTTTAGTGACTCTCAGAAGTAGATGCAAGCATGGAAGCAGAAAGACATTTAAATGGAACATTAGCAATTTATCACACTTCTCTTCCGCGAAACTAACGCAGGCTTTAAAGCGGAAATGACAGCTGCACTGAGCCGAGGTTCACCATTTCAATACTTATTTCTGGATCCAACTCCGCTCGCATTGTGTTGAACAGCGAGACAAAACTTTAGCCGACTATTAGTGTCACTTCTAACATTTCCATGTGGGTCATTTGGGGGCGGGGCGTAAGAAACAAGCTGAATTACACTATACCTGCAATAGAAACCAATAAAAAGAAAGATCTTCCTCTTACTAATATCGGATTATTTCTTAAATATAAAAATGAGCCGAACATTAACCATTATCTAAAGCAGAAGCCACAGGAAACTATTGCCCCCACCAATGTAAATTCCCCCCGAGGAAACACTATGATTAAAAAAAAACAAAAACACACAGCATTTCATCTCTCCTGCAACTAATGGAATTCTAATTCTGTTTAAGAGCAGAAAGAGAAACGGCGCCAACAAGAACCGAGGGAACTCAGAGGAAACGCGCCAACGTTAATGAAGCAACTTCAGCTTTTCAATGTAGACCCCTAATGAGATGTGGATTGGAAGAGGGAATTGTTATGCGTTTGAAATGCAAATTCAATTTTGCAGTGAAATTACAGTTGGGTCACACGGCGATAGAGAGCTACTCAGGAGTCATCAGATGTCGGTAGAATTAAAGAAGGGGCTAAAAGGGGCTGGTATTTCTTCTACAATGGAAAAAAAAAGAAAAGGAAAATGGAAAAAAAAAAAACGATGAATCAACTCAAAGTGATTCATGACCATCTTGAGATGACACCAAAGATCCCAGGAGCTCACTTTGTCCATTTAATGGTTTGGATGGGTTGTACTCTGCGTGGGCTTATACTGCCCCTACGGACCGTTAGTGGTACTGACGTGTGTGTGTGTGTGTGTGTGAGAGAGCACCATGTGGTTAAATATGATGATGATCAAGAAGAATGAAATAGATTAAAAAAAATGATGATGATTGTTTTAAATGACAATTATCAGTGGAAAGCATTTCAGCTTCTGGGAAATATATTATCATTAAGGAGAGGAGATGGTCATCTCATTTTGTTAGCCATGGTTGAGAATGCTGAGATGGATGGCTGATACTAAAGTTTAAAAAAAAAGAAAAAACGCTAAGGGAAGGAATGGCAAAATAATAAAGGTTAATTTGAATTTAACATATGTAAGCCAAATGGATTATTGGCTTTATTGAAATGTTCCCCCTGATGTTCGCAAAGAACACGATGAAGGACACAGATTGTTTTGGTCCGTTGGTGACGTTGCATTGTCGCTGCAGTCAGGGTGAGGATGCAGGGGACAGAGTTGAGCGTGACACCACCAGCTTTCACCGACACAAAAGCGTACCTGCCCACGTTATATTTGTTTGATACTTCTAATATGCAACTACAAGCTACTACTACTTCTTCCTCTAGACATCCATAGTACTTTTTTTTTTTTCCAATCATGGCATCAACGCTTTCCCTGAGAGCACAGGCCCCAACGCTGACAGCCACATTTCACTTTTTTGTCATTTAGATCCGGTGAACTCTGGAAAACCTCAGTTTAATCATCAGTTTAAACTTTTCCGTTGACTTGCAGATTGAATAACAAAGAAACCAGGATGACACGTTGGGGGGGGCGAGGGGGGGGGATAATCACAGCAAAGTTCTCGTCTCCTCTTGAGAACCGCCACGGATACGCCGTGACAACGCACACCCATCTCTTTTCGGTCGTCGTAACCAGAAGAAGCAGCTACCTGCCATTTTAATTGCATTTCTCACTTTTGACTAATCACAGGCGACACCGTGGCCCTCTGGGCGGCCAGCCAGCTGGAGCAGAAGGACGCCGTGTCAAATTTATTCCCCTGGCCACCAAAACCACGGCCATAAGAAATGTCTTCATTTTATCACTCGCTTTAGCGCAATTTGATATCCAGATGTGCACTTTGAAAAAAATCCAAAAATCGTCCGCACGAAATGAGACGAGACGTTATTTTGGGGATAAAATGTCAATAATTCAACAAAACACACGTGTCCTCGTTGATCATCAGGAACCCAACAAAACGTTGAATGAATGCAGGAGTAAAGCGGGACAGGAAGGAGAGGGTGTAGATAGATTCAAATGAAACATGTGATCCTCTCTTTGGTTTAGTTTATATTAATGACTTGCCTTTATTCCAAGTTAATATTTGATTTCGTCTCCAAGGAAACAGTGCTCAGTTATTATTGTCATTCTTAATATTTCAGTCTCATCATGAATAAGGCCTTATAAACTATTAAAACGACTAATATACAAATCTTTTGCCGTTGAATGATTGCCTATTATTGTGCTTCACTGATAAAGTGAAGTAAAATAGTCGGATCAAAAAACGAATCCAGAAATGAACTTTGAGCTGCCAACAAACCCGTACTTCCTGTAAACCAGGAAGTACCGCTCCTTCCTCCCACGCCCAGCTCAACTCTGTCCTCAGGTGACTTTATTCCATGTCAGATTTATAAATGGGTGGAGCCAACATGTGGTCACGCTCCCCTTTCACTGCACACACACACACACACACACATGTGGAAATACCAGCTCAAACCGATTTCACCTCCTCTCAAAGCGAAACTTGGACAGCCCAGGCTCGGGAGGACCCGGGGACTATTTCCTGTGGACACAGCTACTGTCTGAGCTGTATTAACGCTCCCTGGGACACAGAGGATGCCACCGAGGTACCCGGGAGCCAGATGCCTCCTCCCAGGCACTTTGAGGAGGTGACGGCAGCTGTGTCCGAGGTCAGAGGTCAACTGCGGGACATTCTGAGCCACACGTGGACAAAGGGCACACGGAAAGGGGCTCAAGTGGATGTTTTACTTCCACAACCAGAGCCAAAGAGCAGTACTGAGTTCTTACTGCTGTGACATCACGCTGGATCCACACACAGCACAGGCACAGCGGTTGTTATCTGAAGGAAACAGAAAAGCAACACTCTACTCCCCCCAGACAGATTCACTTGTCACTGTCAGGTCCTGAGCACAGAGGGTCTGACTGGACGTTGTTACTGGGAGGTGGAGTGGGACGGAGGAGTTGGAGTAGCGTACAAGAACATCAGCAGGACATGTTCAGGAAATGAGTCTGGATACAATGACAAATCAACAGAACTCTGGTCTCAGGTCCTCGGTCCTCCAGAGTAGGAGTGTACCTGGATCACAGAGGGGGCATTTTGTCCTCTGGCACCATGACTCCACCTTCACTCCGCCTCTCCATGCTGGACTTCAGTTTTACTTGTGGCTGAGAATGCAATGGAGGCGCTGCTGAGTTGTGTCCAGTTATTCGAGGAGCCGTGAGTCCGATTCTGGGTTTTAATGTTTGTTTTGGCTCTGTCACCTACAAATCAAACGTGGAACAGGACCTTGACGTTTTTTCATTTATTGCTCTTCTGATGTTTGACTTTTAAGAGGCACAGTTCACCGAAACTGACATTTGCTTGTTGTTGCTTATTCACCTTTACATGGGTCTCGTGATCACCTTCTTTTAAAAACTTTATTAGCATTATTGTCTTTGCATAGACGTAGGGCATACGTACGTACAGGGAGCGAGACAATCGTTTCTCACGACCCACTGTGTCATGCAGGACATGCGTGACATATAACATCAAACAAATGGACAGACGACATTTAACCTAACACACAATGTATACATTAAAAAGTGTTTTAAAGAAATATGTAGGTTTACCGGTTACAGTATTAAGTATAACTACAAGGAATGGTAGATAGTATGAGGTAAAGTACAAAAAGGGTAAACAATGTAAGTACAGAGGAATGCAAGTTTAAACAGTATGAGGTGTGAGTATAAAAAAATATATAAAAATCTGAACGTCTGATTGGTTCCATATGCAAATGCGATGTTTTTTGGAGATTTGTCATTTTTATTTAGATTGTGAATTCAGACCATTTGATGGATTTTGAAGAGTTTATTGTACCGAATTACATTTTAACATGAAAAGGAATGAGATCATTTACTTTATGTTTCACGTGTGATTTGGAGGTGAATCCAACTTCCATGTACATGAAACCAATAAATAAGGGTCGTTTAATGGAATTTGTCAGCCACACACACACACACACACACAGTTGTGTTGCCATCTTCTTCTTTGCAATGTGCTGATAGGACGGTTCTGCGATAGATACCCCCCTCCCTCCCTCGCCTACCTTTCCCCCTCACGGACCCCATCCGACACGGCTCACCCCTGCCACCTCATAAATGCTGGCCGTGCAGGTGCATCATGGGAGGCCTAATCTCTATTCCGTGTAAAATACGTTGAGCTACGTGCCAGATCGGCTTATTGGAATGCGTTGGCTCTTTGGGGGGTAATTACATTGTGCTCAGTTCTATGGGCTATCTGCGGAGCAATTATGTTCCCAAACAAAACACTCTTATTGCGTTATTGTTCGCAGATTGTTGTCCTCCGAGACGATGCCGCGGCTAACAGTAGATTAATTGGCTGGATGGACCGTGGTGTCCAAAACACGAGGTGTTGTTTCTGTGTGTGTGTGTGTGTGTGTGTTTTGGTAATTAATCTTCCAGGACTTTCCTCTTCCAGTTATTTTTAGGCTTTTCTCATTATTGCGCCACCCCCACGCTAGGTCACGCTAACGAACCTCCAAGTGACTCACCGTCAGCCGGACCCTCCACTTGACAATTAACTTTTTTTTTTAATTCACCAGTTTCATTTTCCTAATGAGGGTTGGTGTTGCACAGCAGCCCTGCGATGGAGGAGCGGGTGGTTTGCCCTATTGACTGTGCGAGATTCTTCAGTGACGCAGGCGGGAAAAAATAAAAAACTAAAAAATGAGGAAAAATGTTCTTAAATGTTCTTACAAGGAGGATGTTTGGTGTTTTTCCATTTCTGAAGGAAACAATCCGATTCGGAGAAAGTGCCGAGTCCAGTGTTTTTTCGCCCTCCTCTGAAATGTCAGTGTAGGCGTGTCTCAGATTCACTTTGATCTGCTGGAGGACGTCAGTAGTTCAGACTGGCAGCGCTTTCATTATTAAAAAAAAAAAAAAAACAGCTCACCTGCATTTCCCAGAACAAAAACAAACATCAAGCCTATTCCTCCTGGAGTTTACGCCTTATTCTATATTTCTTTATCCAATAACTCCAGTCTGAATTATGTGTGGTGTCGGCTCTTGGAGTTTGGCGTTCAAACTCAACTTTCCCCGCTTGTCCGATGTGTTGGTGTATTTCTGGAATCGTACACTCTACGCCATTCCAATTGTTATGTCCACAGATTCTAACATGACAGGAGAAAAATGAAGATAATTGCATGCATGAGAGAACCTCGTCAGGGTTCAACGATGTAGACGGACCCTTTGCTTGGTGTGCTACTTTTCAGTCATGACACTTTGGTCGGTCCAGATTTTTGTTGAATAAGTACATTTATTTTTTATCCGGATAAAAAATATATATTTTTATTTATTTATTATTATTATTATTATTATTATTATTATTATTATTATTATTATTATTATTATTATTATTATTATTATTATTTCTATACTTTTTTATTATTATTATTATTATTATTATTATTATTATTATTATTATTATTATTATTATTATTATTTTTTTTTTTTGCGGAATTTAAACAACCAAACAGCGGAAAACATCTCAAACATGTACAGATTATTATTATTTTATATATTTTTTTTTTGCGGAATTTAAACAACCAAACAGCGGAAAACATCTCAAACGTGTACAACAAAAGATGAAATGTGACATTGGAGCCGTTACTTTTGTTGCTGATGACTTTTCCCTTTGATCCTGCAGTGTGACGCACTTTTGTCCGTTTTATGATGAGCCTCACAGATTAACCATTGATCCTCCTGCTGACGCTCAGTAATGATGATTCAGATATGATGAGTTATGGTGTGGGTAGGAGCTATAAATAGCCTCAGCCCTTTTTTCGTTTTTTTTTTAAACTAGTGGAGACGGAGCTGGACATGCTGGGATGGGAATTCTTTTCTCAAAAAACAAAACATACATTCCAGATGGCATTCATATGTCTCGTGCTGATGTTCTTACACAAAGCTGCAATTCACAACGTTTGGCTCTTTTTTTTAAACCTAAACTGTCGCAGCTGTAATTTTATACAATCTCCTTATTGTGGAAAAACCTCCATCTGCTTTGTATCAGGATTTTAAATGTACCAGTTATTAATTTACATGAATAGCTGAATGGCGACTGCAGGGTTATATATATATAGACGCTGATTTTTGGAGCTTCCGCAAATACATCTCATGTTTCCCTAATCTACAAACTGCATGTTCACCGATTTGAGGACTTTCAGTGAAGAGTCTGTGTTCACTGAAAATCCACCTGTAGCTGTTTTTTTTTATATGCTGTATTTCCCTGAAATCCGTTACTCATCTGTAGATCAATTAAATAATTCTAACTTTTCAATTCAAATGTTATGCCTGGTCACATTCATGACCGGAAACCAAACCTAGGTTTTTAACCTAAATTATAAAAAAACAAAAAAAAAAACAGCCACCTTTTGCTTTGAGTTGTGTGCGCCCACTTCTACCTGCTTCTGCTTTCACATATCCATCACTGTCGGTTTCTTTTTCTCTCTCCGCCTCCTCGTTTTGTCTCGTATTTTTTCCCTTCCCAAAGCTGATCGGTGAATGCAGACTTTTGATTTTCTGTCAGTGTCGGATGATGTCAAGTGACATTTATATGCAAATGTTACCAGCCTGGATGATAGCGCAGTGAATCATAATATATATATTTGGGGGTAAATCATGATAAGGTGAATCTCAAATTTGAATACACGCTGGCCAGAAAGAGCAGAATTTAGAGTATTTTACTACTTACTTACTTAGAGTAAGTTTATGGACATTTTAATTTGCTGGAAACTTGTTGTAGCATCGTGATGGGGAAAAAAAAGGTGGCACCGCCGGAGAGATGATTATCAGTCACATGACTAAATCTAAATATTCCATTCTGTCATACAAAGATCTGCGATCTCGTATTGGGGATGAACGGTGATGGAGTTGCAGAAGCCAAAATCGCAAAAGTAATCATTCATTTTGCCACATACGTTCATCAAGTCATTCGATTTAAAGTTATGGCACACAGGCTTTTTTATTTTATTTGGTATTTTTCGATTTAAGGCTGGTGGTGGTTGTGTCAAGAAAGTCAAATCCAGCTGTCACTAAAGTTGTTTATTCTTCTTTTTTTCAATCTGAATTTCCAATTACACTCTGTAACTTTTAAAATCTCTATGTCGTGGTGCCTTTTGTAGGAGACGGGGCCATTGAGGTTTCTTAGTTTATTTCTTTATTTAAGCAATCTGAAAGTGGAGCAGGGTGCACAGCTGAAAGCTTTTTGGTCAGGTTGGTTCATGGGTTCATTTTGGTGCATTAGGTTTGATTTTTTCCTTCTTTTCGGTTGGAAAATAGTTTTTATTCCCACTGAAAAACGACAATTTTCAGAAAGAATGAAAATCTGCTTTTCTTTGCTCCCTAAAATATTTTTTTATATAGTATTTTATATATTTTTTGTACTTTGAACCATTTTAAACACAAGAGGTACCATGTATTATTATTATAATTAAACAGCAGAGGCTGCAAGGAAATTGGATATAATCAGGTTGAGAATCTTACAGCGTGTTCAGAGATTGGTTTTCTGCAAAGCTACTTTTAAAAATTACAATAGGCTCGTACAACAATTTTATGAGTGGCCTAGCATGAAATTAGATCCCCTTAAAAAAAACAAGAAAAAAATAATAATCATTGAATTTAATCTGTGCGATGGGGTCTCTCCACCAGGCCCGGCGGCCGGGGCCATGATCGGGATTGTGGCGGATACACTACGAGGCTGCGGACAGAGATGAACCAATTTTATCTAAATAATCAAATGATGTTATAAATAAAGCCAATAATGCTGTTGGGCCGTATGCCCTCCATGTTAAATTGTTGCTGCACAGGTCTGATCGTTTTATTTTAGTTGTATGTTATGTTGTATCCCACCTTTTAACTCCGCCCCCCTCCCCCACACCTCTCCCGTTTCGTTCCATCAGTATGCCGGGTCATGCTCCTCTCCCACTCTCTACCATCTGCCATAACGTCCCGGCTTCCGACGGGATCAGCAGAGCGCTCGTATTTGTCCTCATAGTTGGTCACTTTACAGGGACGGGGGGGGGGGGGGTGCGGCTTTGATTTGAGATTTGAGGGGGGGGGGGGGGGGGGTGAGTGTGCGCTGGGTTTTAATGTGCACAGATTGATGCATGATGAGTGTCCATTTTATGCTAATCAATTGCAACAGCCAATTTCATATGCTCACCAGAATGAGTTGCGGTTAGCGCTAATGGCTAATTTCTTTTTTTTTTTTTTTGCAAAGGATGATGGGGAAAATGCCAAACTAGTTTTTTGTTCCACTGCACCGAGGATCAACGTCAAGCGAGTCCAAGAGTACGCACGGTTTATTTATGATGCTGATGCATGACTTTGGCTGACAATACATTTAATGGTTCAATGGCACTCATTACCATTTTAACCTTGGTCATTATTTTTTTCAAAATAGACTTTATGTAAATGTCGTGTGAGGTTATAGGTTTGGATTTTTATTAAAATTCCAGTTTGTTTGGGAATTCATGAGGAGTTTGATGATTATTTGTTATTGATTTGAAGTTGGTTATTTCTTACTCCTCCATGACAAATCTGTGCATACGCATGCTGCGCGTTGATGATTTGTCATCTCCTCCTCCTCCTCCTCCTCCTCTCACACTCCATCTTCGGTTTTTGGTGTGTTTGAATTCTCAAAGACAAACAGCCGCTTGGTTTCTGTCTTCCTCTGGTGGTTTATCTTTTCACCTCGCTGCAGCGAGGCCCGGATTTGGCCTCAGGATCCAAAAAAACCAAAAACAACACAGGCTTAAAACTAAAGGGCAGTAAAACATTACTTTTTAACTGAGATACTGATTGAAAATGGAATGGGATGGAAAAAATCCAGTGTCTACAATCCTGACTGAATTCAAATAGTAATTAAAATAATAGGTTAGGTTTTTTGCATAGATTTAGTGCACTTATAGAATAATTGCTCTACAGCACCTCCAGTGGCCAAAAACCCCCACTGGGAAATTTTGTTTTTGCGCTACATAAAAAAAATCAACACATTCAACTCTCTTGCATAGATTTACATATTTTAAGCACACAAATACAAATGTATCATGAAACGACTTTTTCCGGAAATGTTAAAAAATAGTTTGAAACAAATGAGCTCATTTTCATTAGCCCCCCTCTCCTCTGCAGGGTATGAACATGGAGCTGGGTTATTTATAAAATTATTTGTTTGGCTGACGCTTCAAGGTTGATTAGCTCACTTGTGATATTGTTGCTGGATGAATTTTAGAAACTAACATTTGGTGCACCCTGACAACAAAAGTCAAGACGTATCACGCTGGCAGCTCGGTGCCCTGTGGAAGTTCTACATCTGCTGCCTTCTTTTATTTACGTTTCTCTCTCTCTCTCTCTCTCTCTCTCTCTCCGTGCAAAACTTCTTTTGCCAGATTTGTACGTTGTCGTTCCCATTGACATTCAGCGCCATCAACGCGCCGCACAACTCCTTTCCTGAATGTTAAACAGACATGACATGGAGCTTTGATTGTAAATAATTTGGCCCAAGCTTTGGGGGTCATCTCCCCTCTCTCTCTCTCTCTCTCTCTCTCTCTCTCTCCGTATAAAGGCCTTCTGTTCCTCCAGCTGCCGAGCAGACAGGTGTCAGAGAAGTTACGCGAAACACCTCCATCCTTGATAGGATTATCCCTCTGGCTCTGTAACTTAACCTACAACATGGCGGCGAGGCATCCCGACGCTTCCAGGAATCCGCTTCCCCGTCTGTGCGGGAATACTTTGACATGAGTGATTACGTGGACGCGATGGGCCGACCCGTTGTAATGCGGTTCTGTTTGAAGAGCGCACCGTGGACCCCGGCCGCGCGGCCATCCATCACCGCGTGGACCCGGCCACTCTCTGTTGGCACAGAGGGGATCTATTTGTATTTATTTCTTTATTATTTTTAGCTGCAGGATAAATCATGTAGCGTCCCGAAGCAGCCGCTGGCGCCATCGCGGAAACGTGATTAAATAAATAAAGAAATAAATGCGTCCATCGCGCGATGCCAATGATTGTGAACACGTCTCAAAGGCCCAAATAAAAAGGCTAAATGAAGCGTTTTTGAGCCGTGCCAATAAATTCCCCTGACTCCTGCAGACTGTTGCACCGCTGGCACAGCTGTTGATTATTTTCTGAAGTCTTAGCTTCTTTAGGTAGAATGCATCCTCCCACTTTAGAAAAACAAAAGAAATGTCCTGGTGCAACTGTGAAGAACCCCTTTTTTATTTATTTTTTTTCTTGTGGTGGTAGCCTCAGAAAGAGATTACGCCGACGGTTGATGTCACTTTGCTGCCCGGGCGTATTTGCCCAAAAGCGATTTATTACCCTGACACGCGGTTATCGATTGCGTCTCGCTGATCATTCTCTCTGGAAAGCGTGGAAACCGGAGGCGCCTAAGTAATCCTCGTGTCACGAGTGCACAGACGGCTCTTAGTCAAGTATAACAGATTGTAGTCAAAAAAAAAAGAAAAAAAAGCTGCCCGGGTCAGATCATAAATATTTCAGGAGAGTTTGGCTCTCTCTCTCTCTCTCCTCCTTCTTCTTCCCTAAAGACGGGCGAGAAACATGTGTTTCACCGTTAATTAAAAAATCAGGACCGGGGCTCACGTTGCATGATTAATTACCTCGTACCTCACAAACATTGATGACTCTGTGCCTCGTTCGTGGTGGATAGGACTCGCGCCATTCATCACCCCCTGTAAGGTCAAGCTCGGAGCTACATTATGTTCTGTAATTACATGTCTGCTACGTGCTATTATTGCTTTTGATTTTGACAAATACTTTTTCTGCTCCGCGTCTCGTTGTGTGTTGTCTTGATGTCCATTAGTGTCCCCCCCCCCCCCCCTCCGACTCGTAAGAAAAAAAAAAACAATAATTGCACAAAGCCGAGATCTATGAAAAGTATTCAGAAAGGAAAAAAAAGTGTGTTTGTCTGCAAATGTGATGATCAATAAAAGCGCGACACACACACACACACACACACACCATGCGCAATGAATGAAATCGGAATTAAAAGCCAGGATTATTTTCTCAAGGTTAAAGCCCTTTTTTTTTTTCTTACTTTCCACATGCTAAAAGTAGAGCATCTTTTCCTGGTTCTTCCTCTGGAGGGTTTCTATACCATTTTTTTTTTATATCTTTTTTTAGAGGGGGGGGGGGGCGGACGGGACATTGGAGAATGCCACTGAGCACACACGCGTGTGTCTCCTGACACCTTGAGTTAATGATCAGCCGGCTTTCAGGAGAGCCGATTGTATTTTGAGTCGGCAGCGGAGCGTGACAATAACCTTTAACATTATCATTTACACACATATTATACCAGGGGACAGATTGTCTATAGGCGGCCTCGCAGCAATCAGTCATCCTTCACTGATGCTGCAGCGTCCTCCATCCCTCCACGTTAGGGTGCGTGACTTTGAGGTGGTACACAGGCCCCAAACCGTCCATCTTGTGAAATTTCATTTTTCTCCCCTTTGATTATTTTTCATTTTTTTTGTCATCATGCCAAGGTGAAATAATGTGATATCGCCACAGGGCCTAATGTTGTGAGATAAAAAAAAAAGAAAAAAAAAAGAGAATGAAATAAAGTGAAGCTTATCATTTACGTTGTCAGACAACATTCGTTTAAGCAGAGATTTTGAATTAGCACCGCAGGCGGTTTTTAGGGAACTCTCGCGGGACAAAATTGTCCGAGCAGACGCAGATTGGCAGCTACCTCCAGAATCAAAGCTGCTGCGATATACAGTGATTTGTTCAGACATTAACAGGCCGTGTGTTTTATTGACATCATATCAGAGGACAGGACGTTTGTTTTAACGACCTGTAAACCCAACTGGGCTTGTGCCACATTATTGAGGACGATTACAGATGAAAGCTTGAATAGAAATAATGGCTTCATAGATGACAGTTTAAAATGACTTTAGCTGATGCAAATCCATAGAGGAATTCTTAATTAAAAAAAAAAGATATATATACAGTATATATATTTAAAAAATACTATAGGAGCAGCTTCTATCCGATTCTTCTCTGAGAAATAAATTCTCACAATATAAAATAACCAATAACCAAACATAACTTTGAAAAGTCATTCCTGCCTGAACTGAATCATTTTTATTTTATTTTTTTTACCCCAGATTTTTCTGAAAAGAAAAACTTTTTCCTAAATACTGCAGCTTGCCGGTTGTGAATCTCCCCTCCTGCATTTATTTATTTATTTATTTTTCCCCGCACGCTGCTTTTTTTTATGAGTTAATAAAATGTTTCACCAGCAACGTCTGTCATCTTTATCACCTCGACGGTGCAGTTAGAAGAAACTCCTGAAGATTGGCATTCCAAGCAAAAATTGAGTTTGAGAAGTAACTACGTGACATCCCGCCGTCTCCCACACACACACTATGGTAAACGTGTGGTATCCAACTTTATCCGTTTGTGTGTGTAAATTAAAAAGCATAAAATGATATGATTAAACATAATCCATCTATTATTAACTTAAAAAAAAAAGGGAAAAAAAAAGAAGCAAAAATGCTTTTATTTCTTCCAGTGCAAGTCAACTATTCTGGATAATTACTTATCATTAAATCCTGCGAATAACTTATCAGACCAGAAATGAAATTATGTATATAGAATATATGATAGAAAATAACGCTGAATCTACAATAAGCTCACATTTCCACATACTGAGCTGAAGATTTTTTATTTTCTTTACCCCACAAGAGAACGGCAGATCATTTTAAGTGTCGTAATGCAAAGTTTTCCTGTACTGCAATTATATAAATATGTTTTATATAATAATAATAATAATAATAATAATAATAATAATAATAATAATAATAATAATAATAATAATAATAATAATATGACGTCAGATAATTCAGGATTTATTTTTTGTTTTCATTAGGCTGTGTACGGGGGTGCCTGTGGTGTTATCTCGTTAAACAAAGACGCATAAAGGGAGTACTTTGTACTGCACAGCTTTAGTGGCCTCATTTGGAAACCGATAATAAAATGGAATTATTCTCCCATGTTTGGGAGCCCGCTCGGGACTACATTATCTCCTTGTCAGTGGATTCAGAAGGAGGGAGCCGAAGTCCTCTATGTGCCTTTCATTATTATAATTGCCGTGTCCTGTCCGTCATATGGGCACTCTCAAAAGAAAAACTTATCTCACATGGTAGCGCCGCCATATTTATTCATTTTTTTTTTTTTACATGGGGAAATGTGAACATTCCAATCTGGAGTCGCATAATGACTCATTATCAATTCACTTAAGTCAAGTTTAACATGTATCTCTGGTGTAGTGCACGTTAGTTCAACGAAAAAAGAAAGTGTAATTTTTTTTTATTTTTTTTATATATATATATTTTTTATAATCAGGTAGAAAAAGACCATAATACGCTGATAAATGTACATTTACAGAATATTATTGAACATGTGCTCCTGCAACCTTTTCATAATTTGTTCTTTCATGCTCAGAAATGTGTTCCAAAAGTCGGAATATACAGTATCTGTATATAAGTGGATATTAAAGTGGCTTCCCGCAGGCTGATGGGATGTGCCAGTGTTTTACACGTCGTCTTCAGAAGAATTGGAAAAGTTGTAATGTAGTTGAAGTGGTTTTTAGTGTCGCGTTGTGGATGTGGGTGTCTGTCAGGGGGAAAGTGAAGGGAAATCTCAGCAGGGAAGTCAAACCAAGGGCAGCGATGGGGGGAAAAAAAAAAGAAAAAAAAAAGAAAGAGGTGAAACGTGACGTTTAATTCAGGAATGTGGGATAAAGGCTCGTTTCCACCAGACGACGCTTCAGATTTCAGTCCTCATTGATCTCGTGAGACTTCTGTTTATACCGGTGGCAGCGCTGATTGATTTCTGGCTCGATCAAAAACACAAGTCTGCCACATGCAACAGAAGAAGAAGAAGAAGAAGAAGAAGTTGCGTATTTGCGTGTGGATCTGTAAATGTGACTTTTAGCCAGGATCGCAAATGATGAACTGCAGTGTCGGAAAGAATGAAAAGCATCAACAATAACCTACAGAAATATTTCAAAATATTCTTTTTCGTAGATATCTGTATCAATGGGATTATTTCCTTGTGTTTTACATGTGTTTGTGTTGTCGGCCCTGTGAGATTCCAGCACTTCCCTTTTAAAAACCGAGCTGCTATTTGAATACATAAACAAATAAAAAAAATAAAAAATAAAAATCCCTGCATTTCTCAGAGACAATAATTGAATATACTACGGTATATTGTCAATAGAAAGCAAACCCTCTCTCTCTCTCTCTCTCTCTCCTTGATGGGATGGCCTAATTAATGGCAAGGATAATTAACCCAGTCCCATTTCATTGGAGGCAGCAGTCCCATTATCCTGTTGATAACTGGAGTGTCCTTCCTTTCATCTCCACTCTTAATGCCATCAAATACCATCACTGATTGTCCAATTTAGCGCGTGCTCTGGGATCCGCAGACACACGCCTGCATCACAAATACGAGCTGCAGGCCCTTTAAAAAGACTTTTATATTTATTTGATTTTATTTATCTTTTTTTTTTTTTTTTTTTTTTTTACCAAACATCATCCCCTGGTGTTATTCTGAGGTTCGGATGCCGCTGCAGAATGCAGGTCTAGATTAGAAACGGCTGTATCTGATGGGAAAGGGTGAGTTTATCAGAGATGAGTTTGACCGGTATCCACCCGCGCACACACACACACACACACACACACACACACACTGCAAATGATCTGGGTGTAGAACATCGCTGACGATGAATTGTGCAGCAGTTGGTGGCAGGAGAAATATCCCACATGCTTTTTGGAGATTGTCAAAATGGAGGTCACAGCTGAGCGACCTCTGCGGCTCAGGAAAGTGAACCAAAGATTGAGCCGGAGACCATCTTTAGAGTGTTCCCGATGCGGTGTGATATCACACGCACACACACACACACACACAGTGTTATCTACTCCACAGCATTTAACACCCAGTTCACCCCCGAACATATGTTTCACGAAATGCATTTTTTTTTTCACTTTTTTAAACAAAGATTTACGAGAAAAAAAAAAACATAGTTAATGGTAAAAGAAACAAATATGGCCCATAAAAAAATATTTCAGAGTTGTAAATTAAACATTAAGGGCCATATGTGCCATATATTTTGTTGTGTCCCATTAAATCAGATTTGTGTGTTTTAATCCTCGCACACAGAGATGACAGTAATCTTGGTATAATCCTCGGGATTTTTCCAAAACAACATACATAGCTCCTTGCCTCCAATTAATCCTCAATTGTTGACTTTTATAAATAAATGATTAAAAAACGTACCAGTGAAGCGTATGGTCTGACAAACTACTTTTCAACTGTGGCCAACAACAAAAATTGGCATCATAAGTTCCAGCACAGCCTTTAAATCTCCATCAATAAAAGTCTGAGGTGGAAAATTCCTGTTTCTGAGACATACAGGTTATTATTTATAGACTTTAAGACTTTATTTCTCCATATGTTGTGTTTGTCATCGTTTCATATAAAAAGAAGAACTGGACTCCAGGGACTAGGTGAAAGTTTAAGTCGGCATTAGCTCAGTTATGGATTTATTGAAATATATATTTTTAATCTATTCAAGATATAGTTTTTGAAATCTCCCATTATTCCCCTCTGTTATGTTTCTGGGGATTTGGTGATGGGTGGACTTTCAAAATCCACATTTGCCTTTCAGTGGACCAGGGGACATTAAAACTCCGGATGGAGAGCAGCCTTATCTTTGGGTGTAATATCGTAGCTGGGACTTTTGTGTGTTTACATAAATATATTGCCAGATTTTCATCTAGGGCATTTTGCAGCTGCTGGCTGAAAAAAAGCAACAACAACAAGATATTGTCCTATCGATAAGGAGAAGAAGAAGTAGAAAACACAAGACCTTGGCTTTGGCCCATTAGCATTCGTAATCTGTCCCACGTGCGCCACCGGGTCATGAGATGAATACGGCTCTTTATAAAGGTGAGCGGATGGCTGCTCTTTTGATTACATCTGGAGATAACGTATGCATTAAAGGAAGAATCCGCCAAAAGAAAAAAAAGAAAAAAGAAATAAACAAGGTCGAACCTTTTAATATATATGGGCGTGAACAGGTCCTTCAAAAAAAATAAATGTATTCCATCTGCGGTTCAATTTCTAACAACTCAGAGAGATAAGTGGGACATGATGTATAACATGTGATCGGCCTGATTTTCTGGACTGGACCCCTTTTTTTTTTTCATTTTTTTTTTATATATATCTTGTTCCCAATAAATCTTATATTGACACGGTCTTAGCATATCCAGCCTGGAAAGACGCTCTTTTATTTATTTTTTCTTTTGAAAAAAAAGACACTTGAAGCAGCATCCCGTTCGCTTGTAAACAAAGACACGAGCTCTGCAGCTCTGCACAGATTAAAAAAAAAAGAATAAAAAAAAAAAAAAAAGTGCTGATCCTGATGGGATATTGACAGGCGGACACAATAAGGTCATATTACCTCTGTGCTAAAGATAGCGCTCGGTCCAATACAGCCGACCGCTGCCATGTTGGTGATTAAAAATTCATGGGGCTTTAATGTTAAACATGACTAAAGGACACTGAGGCAAACACACAGGTTAGGACACACGCGTGTAAAGACGGAACGGCTGCGCTTTAACAACCAATGACGGCACAAAGCCTGGGTTTAATATTTCTAAATATTATTATTTGTATTTATTTTGTATAACCGGCTGAAGTTGGCCTTTGTGAAGAGTAAGAGCAAAATTCAATATATTGTCTTCTCGGCGGCATAAATAATGCATCGCATGCTCTTAGGCTAAAAAGAAAGAGGAGGAGGAGGAGGAGGTTATAAATATGAAACATATGAGTTGTATTGACGCGGCCCAGCCAAGCTGGCACCTGTCATCAGGAGGAAACAGCAGACAAGTGTCCTCCATCATCTCCGTCCTTTATCCGACCTCCGGAGGTCACCGTCCTACACACACACACACACACACACACACACTCTGTGAAGGTGAAGAAGAAATCTACACACGAATGCTACTCAGCATGATTATTGTGAAAGGATTGCATTCTGAATTAGCCCATTTAAAAAGGATATATATATATATACAGTATATATATACAGTATATATGTATATATTAAGAAATGATGGACCAGAGTGAATGATGGGCTGAATGTGATTCCTCCATTGTAGCAATCAGCTTAGAAATATGTAAACAACAGCAGGTGTAATGCAGACAATTAGTTTTGTGCTCCGTGACTTGAAAAATAGGTTTAATGAGAATATAATTCTTCATTTGAATTTAGACCAGAGTGAATGATGGGCTGAATGGGATTCCTCCATTGTAGCAATCAGCTTAGAAATATGTAAACAACAGCAGGTGTAATGCAGACAATTAGTTTTGTGCTCCGTGACTTGAAAAATAGGTTTAATGAGAATATAATTCTTCATTTGAATTTAAATAAGTGATAACGAGGCTGATTCTATCAGTCAGACCAAATGACTACAGTATTAAATCTATTCAATCGGGATGAAATGTTGGGTGCCAGGAAGTGCTGGGTGTTTTATTTCATGTCACAGAAAAACTAAACTTGCCTTAATATGTATTTATGTATAACTATTAAAGAAGTTGAGTGTAAATGCACTTTTAATCACTTAATTATCTGTGAGCAGAGAGAGATTGCGTGTCTTAATTGTGTGAGAAAAAAAGGAGAAATGAGATCAAATATGCAAGATAACTTTCATGTGGTGGATAATATAGAGGAAATCCATGTTAATTTCTTCAGTACAGAGATTAGAACCAATAACGGCGTAGGTGTTAAATCGTTTTTATGATTTTTTTTTATCTTTAATCAAAGACTTTTAATTTCCATTACAAAGGAAGGAAAAGGCCTCTTCGTGTAAGAGCCGAGTTAAAGTCACTGTCTGTAGCATTTTAAATTATAAATATTTCTTCACTGAGTAAAGGTAGGGAAAAGCAAATTTGTATTTTTTTAAGCTATAGAACAAAAAGAAAAAAATATTTTTGTAAAATTAAATAACCTGGATTAAAGTGTGACCTTGAATATTAGTGGTGCCAAAGATTAAGATTTTGTAATAGTTTTCTTTTTATAGTTGCACCAATTCCGCTCTTCATCTAACTGCCTGATTTAAAAATAATAATAATTAAAAAAAAAACTTGTCAAACACTAAAGTTTGTAGTGGTCAGCCTGTGATACTAAAAGTTTCTCAAGTATTTTTTTTTTCTCAGTCTACCTACTGTATCTCCAATAAGTACACTAGGTGGAAAAACTCCCATGAACCTTTGCTCCCATTCTCACTCACTGAACCCAACAACAGAAATGTCAAAACTTCATCAACTCTGGGCTTAACTTGTGAAATATATCAAAGCTTTAACTCTCTCTTTCTTTTTTCTCTCTCTCTCTCTCTCTCTCTCTCTCTCTCTCTC
>JAFBJU010000398.1:462993-490493 GCA_016785305.1 Colistium nudipinnis
GGCGGGGGGGGGGGGGGGAAATCTGGCATTTCTCACTCAGTTGGGTAAAGTTAGCGAAGCACTGTAGGAATACTATTTTTTATTTATTTTTTATTTTTTGCCCTGAGATGACAGTACTGTGCATTGCTGTGTGGGGAAAAAAAAAGAAAAAAAAAAAAGAAAAAAAAGATGCTGGTGAGAGTGTGGTGGGGATGTCTGTGTGGAGCCGCGGAGCTTTTTTATCTGGCTGTGCAACCTGGCCGGATGGACGTCCTCGTGACCGGCCACTTGGATCGAGTCCCGGGGATATTTGGCTCAAATCACCCTTTACTCTAATTCCTCGCTCTCTCTCTCTCTCCCCTTCCCTCTCTCTCTCTCTGGCCTCGTGCCTGAGGACGACTGCAGTGCTTTGTGTAGCCTCCTCGTGGATCTGTGTGTGTGTGTGCGCAAGAGAAGACAAAGTGTGCGACAATATATCTGCACAATTACACAAATCTTTTTTGAGACGCACAAGTCCCCCATCAGCCGTGGCTCACCTCAGGCACCGGGTGCGATTCTATGGTAGGGACGGCCTTGAGGGGGCGGGGCTTAATCAGGGGACACGCAGACTGTCCATCAAATTGATAGCTCACTCTTCGTGGCGTCTCATTGACATTGTGTTGAATGTCCTGTGTCTGCACTGCTTAATTGAACACAGAATTACCCTATTTGGACACGCTTAGCGGGGAATGGAGCTCCGCACGCGCAGGAAATGGACGACGAGATGGGAGCTGGCCTCCGGAACGCACCGCGCGCGCCAAAAAAAGCCAGAGGCGGCAGAATCGTTGTCGAAAAATAAAATAAATAAAACGCGCTGACCATTCTTCATATAAAACCGTCTCTTATCCCAATTCCCATTTTTTGCTTTATGGTACATTTGGCCATTGTTGTGTGTTTATTAGATTCGATTGTAATGGAGTGGGGGGAGATTCTGAGCGCTTGCATGAAAGTTGGCCCGTGAAGATCTCTCATGCACGCACTCCTAAGTGGAAGCTGGCATTTAAGCCTTTTTGTGTATACGTTCATTATAAGCAGGGTGAAAGCAAGGGCAAGTCAGGAAAAGTAATCAGCCAATGCGGCAGCACTTCATCTGTGGAACATGAAAATAAAATGCCTTGGTGCCCACCATCATGAAGACGCTCAACGATGCCATGACTATAAGTCACCTCGTGAAAGAGGCGGCGGCAGTCATCGCTCCTCGCCGCTCCCCTTTATCATAATTTGATAACTGAAGCGTCGCCTTAATGGGGAGAGAACAAATGGAACGTTCGGGTCAGATGTTGGTTCGTCCCAAATACCGGCGTGGTGGGTTTGAAGCCTCAGTGGAGAACCACCAGCGAGGAGAGAGGAACGTGTCCTCTGCTGCAAGAGGAGTCATTTCAGATGAATGTCCGTTTCATTTGATCTATCTGGTACTATTGGGGGTCATTGTCTATATATTAATTATATCTATATATATATATTTACATATATCACCTGTCACTGTTATTGTAATGGAAATAAAAAAAACAAACAAACAAGCTATTTAGCTAATCTTTTTCTATGGTAAAATAATATGATATTACAGTGAGGATTTAGCTGAAGCCTCATTTGTGTTAGTAACCCTCTTTGGTGTGTTTACACGTACTTATGTTTTGCAAAGTCATGGGTGGTGTAATGAGGTATTTTTTTTAACAAATACAGTCCATGTTTTTTAACTCTTACGCATCAAGCATGGCCTTTAATTTGGTTTATTGGGGGTCTGGTCAAAGAACTCTGCTGCCACCTGCTGACGAAAAGCTGTAATGACTCTGAAACCCAAAAGCCCATAATAGACGTAACATGTCTGTATTCATGACTTTGAGTGTAAAACAGAGAATTAGATCATGTGGAAAAAACAAAACCACATAGCTGAGTGCTCTATCAAATTGTTATGTTTTCATTCAAATAAAATATAAAAAAATATGCCAGGTAAGGTAATATGTATCTGCACACTAGTCACTGTGATTTTATTTTTCCAGCAGGTGGAGCCAAATACTAATAATACAACAACATCCGCACCTTACCACAGTCTTAAAGGTCACTGTGGAAGTACATGATGGAATAAACCAGAAGACAAAAGTTCAGCTCATGTTAAATCATGTTGAACATAAAATGTGAATCATTTTTGTTCATTTCCAAGTTTCAGGTCTGGTTGTATTGTGTATGTGTGTCAACCGTCATAACACAACAGCTGACAGAATAACGTTCCCATTAAAGTGGTGTAATGCATCATTTCAGGTTCTGAATGGGTTCTGTGTGTGTGTGTGTGTGTGTACACACACCCTCCACAACAAAGATAGCATTCGCCATTTCTGAACAGCAATTACATTTCCCCGAAGAAAAAAAAATCCAGATGGGTTTGAAATATGCAATAATTTGTTTGGTCATTAAGACGCCTATTCAGAACTGCTTTTGCTTGTAATTATAACAAACTAGGCGGTATGCCATGCCTCTGATGCATTCTCTTTGTGCTCAGAAGTAATTTTCTTTTTCCCTGAGGCAAAGAAGCTGCTTCTTCTTCTTCTTCTTTTTTTTCCGCTTCTTTAATTCTCAACCCACGTCCGTAACTAGGCACCAGTAAATAAAAAAATCACTGAAAGTGCTGGAAACCCGGAAGAGTGGCTCCAAGATGGCAACTGCTGTAAAAGAAAGAAAAAAAAGTATGTCTGAAGGGTGGGTCAGTGGTCGATTGAAATCATGAACACTCATGTGAAGTTACAGATTTCATAGCAAATCAGTCTCATCATGAGGTTTCTTTTCTAGTAAATATCACAGAAATTTCAAAAAGTAATGACAATACTCATTTTGAGAGGCTTTACCAAATCCAGAGATTAGATTAGATTATTATTATTGTTTTTCAGTATAAACGACGTCCGTCCATAAGTCGCACGTCATAGTTTCCGTTTCTACTGTTTCTGAAATGATCCAGCCTGATTTCAGGTCCCAGACAGTCACCGGTTGACAGTCTGTGTTTTTTTATACGATAAGATAAGATAAGGTGAACTTTATTAATCCCACAGGGGGCAAATCTGCTATTGTTATACAGCCGCAGCTTCACGGAGACTAGATTGAGCATAAAAAAAAATATATATATATATATATTTATATATATATATATATATATATATAAATATAAATATATATGTTTTCATCTCAGTAAAAAATAAATAAATATATATACATATAAATATATATACATATATATATATATATATGTTTTCATCTCAGTAAAAAAAAAAATATATATATATACATATATATATATTTATATAAGTATATATAAAATTATATATTTTCATCTCAGTAAAAAATAAATATATTTACATATATATACCGTATATATACACATACACACATATGTGATGTACTTATCCTCCACTTTGCTTTTTTTTTTTTTTTTTTCTCCGAGTTTTTCTGAAGAATACGCTTCGCTGGCTTTGCAAATGACAGAAGATTTGCAGTAAGAGTGAAAGCAGGTGTCAGGACGCCGGGATTAAAGCGAGCTTCACACTAATCTGCTCTCCTCACTAACCCAGGCCCGGGTCCCGCTGAGACCTGTCTGCCTCACAAATATCCCGCAGTCTGTCCTGAGGTGAACAAGCTGGCCGCTTACAAGTGGCTGTGGAGCCCTTGGTAGTGGATGGATGGATGAATATTAAAACAACATCCGGATAGTAAATAAGGAGGATGGAAGGATGAACGTTGATATTTGGGGAATTTTGCTGAATTTGGAACGCTTATAACGTCATCGGTGTCAATGTCCCGTATCTATAACTGAAGCCGTAGGTTGTAAACCGCAGGTTTTGAATAACAACTGCTTCTGATTCATTTTCAAGCAGATTAAAAATATATATATATCATTGCCAATATTGGCACTTTGAAGGTTTTTCTCGGTTGCTAAAGGTCAGTCAATGTTGGAAAAAAACAGTTCTCATGCTCACGTGGGTTAGATGAGGCTTTACCACCAGCCGAATGGACAGTTATGTAATCAATAAGTGTTAAAAAAGAATGCCCTTTCTGTTAGACCTCCCTGCCGCAGTGGATGTGAGAAATCGGGGTTTCTGCTGGGAACTCGTTGCGGGCAGAAATTTGTTGGACTATTTTAAATGGTCCAGTTACAGGACAAGGAAAGAGAAAAAAGAAAAAAAGCCCCAGGTGGCCTCCAGGCCTGTCACATCCTGTCTGCATACCAATATTTCACCTGCATTATTGATTGCAGTACTTTCCTACCTTTAGCCTTTTTTTTTTTCCCCCAGCCACAATAGACCCACGAAAAAAAACCAAAAAACATCATACATTATAAAGTGTGGCATTCAGGCAAAAAAAAACAAAAAACATCCTGAACGTTAAAGTCTGCAGCAGTGTGTGTGTGTGTGTGTGTGTGATAACCACAGAGCAACTGCACACACGCAATCTGACGTGTCCGTTTTAAAGTAGGAAAAAAGGATTTCTTTTAGGTGCACATATCAAAAAAAAAAGTGTAAAACAAGTCATCGCAAAAAAAAAAAAGGAAATTTAAATAAAGATATGAGCAGCTGCAGTCCTCGTCTCCTCGTCTTTAATGGACGCCGCTCGGACTAATAAATCTGCCCACACTTGGTTTACCACCAGGACTTATCTGTCATGTATTATTCCATCTGACATGCAAATGTCTTTCTCACATCAAACACGATATGTGCTACTTAAGGCTCTAATCATGCGCTCACCAGTGAGTTTGGATGAGAATCCAGTTTTATTCTGCTCAGGAAGCCAGCAGAGACCCCCTCCCCGGAGGAGAGCCGCCAGGGGTCAGCAAGGGTCAAATCAGTGGCAGCACATGAAACATAACGTGGATATGTTCCATTAATGAAATGATGAATCAATTCTCTGCATGGCAGAAAAAAAAGAGAGATTCCTTTGATTCGTCCCATTGGACAGAAGTACACCAAATTATTTTATGACAAGTTAAAAAAAAAAAAAAAATGTCTCTTATTAGTGACTTCTTTCTTCTGACTTATGTAATACGGCTTCCAAAGGAATTCATTTAAAAATGCTTTTTACACTAAAAAGTCTATTCATTTATTGTAGTTCATGGACTTTCTTCATAATCGACGTTTTATGGATAAATATTACATTAATCATAAATTACGTTTTTTCATCAACGTCATGGTGCTACAAACAAACCATAATGGAGGATTCGCAGAAAAAGGTCCAGATGTTTCCCTTAGAGAAAAATCACTACTATCACATCGTTAATGAAGTGATTGAATTTCTGTTGGTGTTCAATCTAATGCAGGAAAATTCAATTCAATCTAATCCAAAAAAAATCTAAAAAGCCAAAGTCCCCCTGCTGAAAAAAAAAAAGAAAAAAAAAACAGTTATATATTGTTCCCTTTTATCATGCCCCCCGCCCCTCCACTGCTGAGGAACATATATATATTTTTTTCCAAAGTCCCCCTCCTGAAAAAAAAGAAAGAAAAAAAAAGTAATAAATAATGAGAAAAAAAAAAAATCAACAGACATACAACAACTGTTTAGCTTCAAGGCAAATTCAGTCATACGTGAAGAAAAAAGAAGACAGCACTTCCACGTGTGGACCTGCAACACTGAGTCAGCAGCTGTTGAGATTTGAAACGGTGTGAAAGGAGCATTGATCTGAGATATTGTTATCTCCACAGCTGCCTCCTAATCAGCAGCTACTGCGCTGAATAACACAACATTTGCAGATAAGCATGTAATTACCCACATGGTGTTTTACTGCACATTGGGAAACATACTTTTTCTTTGGCTAACTATTGCATTTTTATGAAATTGATTTATTATTTATTATTTCACAGAATGATGAGGGAGATAAAAAAAATAAAATAAAAATAAAATAAAAAAAGCATGAACATTAGTAAAATAATAGCTACTCCACCGCAATTATTAATGCATGATAGAATTGATGGTTTTCATTTCATTTTTTGCACTAATGATGTCAAAAAAAGATATAAAAAAATAATAAAAAAATGCTACCCTGTTTTTCAACCTCAATATGGATCTATAATATTATACTCAATCCTAACATTTTTTAGGCAAGTGAAAAAAAAATCCACGCTTCTCCATCCCGTTCACGTTTAGATTGAAAAGCCAGCTTCTTTTGTACGTAGTTTTATTAAGAAAATAAGTATAAAAATATAAATATAAAACAATATGACTCGGCATTCAGACGGCATGAATTCAGCAGTGTATGACAGCGTTTTGTTTTTTTTCCTACAACGTACACTTTCCATTACATATTACACCTATATGATGAAATGAATCCACAGTTTGACAAATCAACTGCACCGACCATTCACGTGAACATTGCTTGTCGAACGGGGAGAGCAAATAGAATATAGGATGTCCATCGTTTCTCCTAAAAACACTCGGTAGATTTACAGCCTCGTCAAGGGTGGCGAGTCCTGGAGAAGCCACTCCCCCTCCACCCCCCACCCCACCCCCTAGTCCACTGCCGTTAAACATCGATAGTATACAATACTACTATCTGTCAGGTCAATTACAAAAAACACACTGTCCACACCATTGTTCACAAAAAAAAAAAAAAATCCCTAAAAGTCTGAAGGCATCGTCACTGATTATGACCCAAAAAAGAGATTAATACTGCGTCTCCACTCGTGAGAGAGAAAAAAAAAAAAAAAAACGCTCCACTCAAGTCTCAATTTTTTTTCTCCCCCCCCCCCCCACATGGATGGAGAAAAACCACATGGATGGAGACAAACTAGTTCCACCAGCCAGACAGCCAGAAAAAAAAAAACGAGACAGATAAACAGATAGAACTGGATAGATAGGTAAGACGGAAGGGGGGGCCTAGCTATCGTAACTAGACAAATGCCTAGGTCGCTATGGCAACAGACGGGAGGAGTTTAAAAAAAATGACTTTTTTTTTCAATCAAAGAGGGAGACGAAGGCGGGTTTTATTTCTTTTTTTTAAGTGTCCCGCTCCGGACTGGCCTTGCCTATGTACATCTCGGCCAGCTTTTTGAAGGGCGGCCCCCAGCTGCCCAGGTAATCGTACTCCTGGTCTCCCTCGGTGTTCTGGGACTCCAGCGAGCTGAGCGACTCGGCCAGCGACCCGTTCCCCTCGTAGGCGTACGTGGCCAGCGAGTCGTAGGGCGGCGCCGTGGGGTCGGCGTCGTTGTCCCGCAGCCGGCCGTTGATGAAGTCCCTGACGTCGCCGTTGCTGTCCTTGACCGGCGACGTCCGGCGGAAGGGGAACAGCATCTCGGGGATGATGTCGCGCCGCAGCTTGTTGGCGTCCATCACCTCCGGGTTGCGCAGCGTGCCGATGTCGAAGGCCTGCGTGTCCTCCTCACCGCCGCCCTCGTCGTTGTAGCTGACCACGTTGTCCCGGACGTCCTCTTTGGAGATGATGAGCGGCTCCTTCTTCCTCTGTCTCCTCAGGGCGGCAAACAGCACCACGATCACTGCACGCAGAAAGCACGCACGCCATAAGTCGCATCCTGCTTTGGGGGAATTTCGCGGCCAGTTCAAAAATACAGCCACTTGTCAGCGGACTGGAAACTGGGAGGCTTCTTTTCTACGTCGTTTTTAAGAAAATAATGATAGATACAATTTTAAGCATAAAGCCATATTCACAGCTTCCATTCCTACCATACAAAATTGCAAAATTCCGGGGAGCGTGGAGGGGAGACACATTTGCTCCTCCAGATCAATCCTCGACACCGCCTCAGGCTTTCACCTCCTTTTGTTAAAGATTGAGTGGAAAAAAAAAAAAAGCTTTTTCTTTTTTTTTCCCTTCAACGTCTCATTCACTGTGTAAAATCACATAGTGGTTAGAGGATCCTGTGTAAAATCGCATAGTGGTTAGAGGATCTATTCTTGCGTTTTTCCCAAAAAGTTGATCCACGTGGAGTTTTTGAATAAACTATAATAATAATAATAATAATAATAATAATGATAATAATAATAATAATAATAATAATAATAATAATAATAATAATATAAAAAATGAGAATAATAATAATATTTAAAAAAAATAAAAATAATAATAATAATATAAACAGTAATAATAATAATTCCAATCATATTCATAATAATAATAACAAGAATAATAAAAACAATAATAATAATATAATATATGCTTAATTAATTATGTAGCACAGCCTCGTGTGGTATAAACTTTATGGATTTTTCAGTCAGGCCACAGAGACCCTGAGGTGGCCTTATTTGGTCCTTGTGGTGACACAGGTTCATTTCATTTATTGAAATATATGGAAATATGTAGGAAATCTTATTGAGATATTTCACAAACATCTCCCAAGAAAAACCTGTTCAGCACAAATGCCAGGTCTTCTTCTCCACTGGGGCTCCTCCCCCTCTCCCTTCCTGTTTCTGTCCTCGCAGCAGGTTCTGTGGTCGCCTCCCACCTGGGTGTTAATTACCCAGCCTTCTCGGCGGGGCTGTTTAAAAGCGGGGCTGTGTTTGCCGACGTTTGTGAGCGACCGGTGCCATGTATTTTTTTTGTTTTTTTTATATCATTATTATTAATTTATTTCCAGACTCTGCAGATAGGTAGAGACGTTCCAGCTCAGCGGCGTCCGGCCGAGGTGAAGGAGACAGTCTGTCGAGGGGGGGGCGTTTGTGAGACCTGGGGCGCGAGCGGAAAGCTTCGGATAATGAGCAGATGTCACGTTATTTTTGTTCAAAAGGAGCGTTTGGCATTTCACCTTCAGTGTCCTGCAGGAACGGGATTCAAAACTTTAAAATTCAAAAAGTAAAAATGAATCAAAAGCCCCAAATTCAAACCATGTCATCGTATGAAAAAGGCCAGAAAATATAGTTTTAATTGCATTATACTCGGCATCTTGCGAGGGCGACAGAGGCAGAAAGGCTTTTTTTTCTTTCTTTTTTATGAAAGTGCTGTTATAGACCAATAAAGGTGACGTTCAATGACAGCTGAATTATTTATGAATACGCCGTTGACCGCTGCACCTCTCTGCTCTTTGCTGTGTAAACTGATTCGAGTCCTATGATGTTACACGCCGGGTCGGATCCCTAGGAGGGAGGAGGAGGAGGAGGAGGAAGCGAACACGTGACTTAATCTGTGTTTTAATTCCACTGTGAATGGAGAAAGTATAAATGTGTAATATATATATATATATATATGGGATCTAATCCAAACGTGTTTTAAAGGAACATTATAAATCAGGCTGTATACTTGTTTTTATGTTTCCTAGATGAGCAACATGTGCAGAATGGTCTTTTAATGTTTAAATTCTCCAATAACGCAAGATATGTTCATTGAGCTTCATTTAAAAGCAATATTTGGTCTTTAATTTGGAAACAATCTTACTTTATTGCCCGTCTCTAAAAACCAATGTCGTGGCATGAATGAAACATTTTGTTTATCTGCTCTAAGTTCAAATCTAAATATCATCCTGCCTAATTCACCACCTGCATGAGTAACTGAGCTCTGAGTCTATTTTTAGTGTTATTATTATGTGTTGTTTCAGCCTCTGCCATAAAAAAGGCTGATAACCCTCTGACGCATGTGTCGTGCTGGAGCCAACGGGACGTCATTTATTTTAGGCTTTTGTAAATCTTTTATCTTTCTTTAAAATACTAGAAAATACTACTATTATTACTAATAATATTGTGTTTTTTTTTTTTTTTTAGCCCAAGCTTTATGCAATAGACATACTGTGTATATATATATTTTTTTTGTTTTAAATAATTGTCAAACTAAAGTTTCAGATTAACTCGAGGAAGCAATGTCAATTATTATTCAATGTCATTTCACAAAGCTACTTATTCAGTTGTTTTCTTAGATATCAGTTATATATATATATATATATATATGAATATATACATATTCATAACTAGAATGGGAAGCTTCTCATTTGTCGGGCCAATTTTGAAAATGAAACAATCCTCAGAATGGGCCGAGGTGTCCTGTTGAATTAAACCAACACCACGGGGGTGACACGTCAAACACAGGCGTGGCACACCTGCACACCTGCGCGCACACACACACACACACGCACACCCGAGGCTGCCACTCACTGAGCAGGATGATGACACAGAGCAGTATGGCCACCAGCGCTCCCGTGGTGAGGCCATCTGAGAAGGGCAGCACCTCGGTGTCACATGACTGCATGTTGCCGCGGCCGTCGCAGGCGCACACGCGCACCACCAGCGTGCTGGTGCTGCTCTGGATGGGGTAGTCGTTGTCCGAGATCACCACGGGCAGGAAGTACAGGCTCATCTCACGCCGGCTGAAGCCGCCCCGCCGGGTGTAGATGTTGGCAGTGTTATCTGCAGGAAAAATATTCATATTCATATCTACCTGCCTTATTTGACAAAAAAAAACTATTTATTTAAAAAAAAGATTTACTCTTTAATAATTTCAATTCTAAATCATAAAGTCCTAGACCTAATTTAAAAAATATATATTATTTTTTTAGTTCTGAGTGTTTGTAGAATGTCCATCTGGTATCTTTATATCTTTATATTTATCTGTATTTATACAATTTGGCTGGGATTTAGCATATTTGAGGTATTAAAGTGTAATGTGTGTGTTTGGAGGAACTTGCCGTCTCTGTCATTGATGGTGAAGTTTGGGTTTGTGGGACTGATGCTGAAAACAAACTTGTGTCCAACCAGTGGTTCGTCTGTGTCCACGGCACTTATAGTTTGAATCAGCTGCAGAGACAAAAAGAAAATCACAATAAATACCATGTGGCAGCTGCAGATCCAGAAATAATATCCTCCATTAATTATGTAGCACAACATCATGTGGTGGAAACTTTATCGATTTTTTGGGGTCAGAGCCTGATGTGGCCTCAATTTTGTCCTCATGGCCACGCAAGGCATGTTTCCATGGTTATTGCATTTATTTAAATATAGAAATGGCATTTTTGGAATGACGGATGAAAATCTGAGATATTTCAAATATCAAAAATTTTGATTTCTTGCACCTGTCCTGCTTTGACGTTCTCACACACAAACGTGTCGTAGGACATGGCGAACTCGGGCGCGTTGTCGTTGACATCCAGCACCTTGATGAAGACGGGCACTCGAGTCGTCTGACGTGGATTATCTTGAAAAAAAAAAAAATATATATATATATAGTTATCTGCAGAATGTACGAAAACGGGTGGAAAAGGAGGAGAAAGTTCAAATATAATGTACTTATTTCCGTGGCCACCACAGAGACGTTGTGCCATTTGGACATTTCTCTGTCCAGAGCCTTCAGCGTGGTGATGGTTCCGTTCACAGAGTCGATGTTGAACAACCTCTCCAGATCCGTGTGTCTATCGATGGAGTATCTGAGAAAGCGACACACAAATTAACTACACAACATATGTTCGAAAAAAGAGCTCACTGTGTTTTGTATCTTTACGTGTTAATGGCGTAGATGTGTCTTTACAAACTGAAATAATAATAATAATAATAATAATAATAATAATAATAATAATAATAATAATAATAATAATAATAATAATAATAACATCAATGATAAAAACATCAATGATAAAAACATCAATAATAATAATAATAATAATAATAATAATCATAATAATAATAATAATAATAATAATAATAATAATAATAATAATAATAATAATAATAATAATAATAATAATAATAATAATAATAATAATAATAATAATAATAATAATAATAATAATAATAATAATAATAATAATAATAATAATAATAATAATAATAATAATAATAATAATAATAATAATAATAATAATAATAATAATAATAATAATAATAATAATAATAATAATAATAATAATAATAATAATAATAATAATAATAATAATAATAATAATAATAATAATAATAATAATAATAATAATAATAATAATAATAATAATAATAATAATAATAATAATAATAATAATAATAATAATAATAATAATAATAATAATAATAATAATAATAATAATAATAATAATAATAATAATAATAATAATAATAATAATAATAATAATAATAATAATAATAATAATAATAATAATAATAATAACATCAATGATAAAAACATCAATGATAAAAACATCAATAATAATAATAATAATAATAATAATAATCACCATAATAATAATAATAATAATAATAATAATAATAATAATAATAATAATAATAATAATAATAATAATAACACCAATAATAATAATCATAATCATAACTCCGTTAAAACAGTTTCTTGCAGCTTCACTTGTCTTTCAAAACCATTTCCTATTTTTTTTGGGGGGGGGACGTTATCGTGGAGTTGTGCGAGTTGCAAAAAGAAGTTCTGTCCCTTTGACTCTGCAAAGGTGCTTACATAATTCGGGGGAAAATAAACAGTGTCAGTATTCACTGGGCCGCCGCCACCTTCCACTGGGGAAATCACCGGGGGGGCGGTTGAATAATATCCCTTTCTTCCTCTCTCTCCACACTGACACTCGGCCAGGCCGATGGATTACATTCAGCCAAGTCGACACATTTTCTCGTCCTCGCCCGACTTTGCATTTCTGCCGTGGTGTCTGTTTTTTTGTATACTCATTTAATTAAAGCTGGAACAATGAGTTTTTGAAAACAATCAAATTAGCACAATGAAGTGTTACACACACTCGTCTGGTGAGGAAATCTTTGTTTAAAGGGGGATCATTGATTCAATTCTGGACGAGAATGAACTTGTTCTGGCGCCGTTGAAGGACTCGGACACTTTTCGTACTTGACGGGCTTGTTGTCGGCGTCGGGGTCCCGCGCCGAGACCACGCCCACAAAGCTGCCGGCCGCCGTGTCCTCGTGCACCTCGATGATGTAAGGGTTCCGGGTGAAGACGGGCGACTCGTCCACGTCCTCCACCGTCACCTTCACCGTGGCGTAATCCTTAAACTGCAAACCGTGGATGAACCTGGCATCCAAATAGGTGTTCTTCACCTCCACCCGGAACTCGTAGTCCCTCTTGCTTTCATAATCCAGGGTCTGCGGAAAAAAAACAAAAAAAAAAGCGTCACACATCCAGCTACAGATTTTTTATTTTTTTTTTTCCCGCCCAGACACAAACCGTCACATAACAGGATTTTGGATTGGCAATGTTTTGCATTTCATTTGTCTTCCTCCAACGTCTCCACACTCAAAAGGTCTTGTTGTAAAATCCCTGAGAGGAATACGGGATCCGCGGCGACTAAAGGGAAATTAGTTTCCTCAACACAGAAAACTATTTTACATCCCATTTCCCAGGCTTAGGGTAGATGGGATTCAGTTTAAAATCAAATCTGTCATGAATACACGTTTTTAATCTGAAGCGCTGCGATTGTCTTTCTCCACCGAAGGGGAAATACAATACAAGATTAAAAAAAAGAGAATTAATTTATTGTATTGTTTTATTAATTTGATTTATTTAATTTATTTAATTTATTTAATTTATTTAATTTATTTAATTTATTTAATTTATTTAATTTATTTAATTTAAATGAAAGTAAAACTTGTATTTTAACTTGGACTATAAGGAGAAACTATTTATGTGTGAAATGTGTTGGATTTATTTCACAAGCAAAAGTGGGAGTCGACCTTTTTGATGATGATGATCCCCTCCTGCGTGCTCTGGTCCGTGACGATGTTGAAGATGTCGTGGCCGCCCACCACGCTGTATTCCATCTCGGCGTTGCGTCCCACGTCGGGATCGTCGGCCTTGATGCGGCCGATGGCTCCTCCGATGTCCGTGGACTCCACCGCGGTCACGCGAAAGGAATCTGTCCAACGGGCGTGCGGGTTTCTCTTTCGTCAGTGCAAATGTAGATTCAATTTGATTTCATTAAAAAAAAAATGGCGTCTTACGGTTAGCGAAGCGCGGCGGGCTGTCGTTGACGTCGGACAGCGTGATGCTGACCGTGGTGGTCCCGGAGAGCCCGCCCATCTGCCCGGCCATGTCTTTTGCCTGGATCACCACCTGGTAGTTTTCCTTCACCTCTCGGTCCATTCCAGCCAGAGCTGTCTTAATAGTGCCTGCACAAAAAAAAGAAAAGTATATAAATAATGTCTTCTCCAAAAACTTGAATTTTAGTACTTTTATTTGCTCTATAACTATTCTTCTGTGCTCTTTTATTCCTCCAAAAAAAATACATTTATATAAAACAAATATATATATATTTTTTTTACAACTCTGTTGCTCCCTGGTTACATTGCCGATCTTTACGTCATTTCATGCAATTTTACACATTTTAATGAAAGAAACTGAAGGTAATCATCTCTTTGATGTTCCTGCAGTTTCAGTCCAATAAAATAAAAAAAATCTGCAGTATAGAAAAATCCGGGAGGCAAAATTCCACAACCACGGTGCAGAGGAGATTTTTTTCTACGACTTGTTTGCGCTCACCATTTTCAGAATCCACCGAGAAATATGGCTGTCCCTGTAGAATGCTGTACACAAGCTTGGCGCTGTTTCCATACGTTTGATCATCGGCGTCGGAGGCAGTGACGGTGACCACAGTCGTGCCTGGAAAAAAATAAAATAAAAAAAAATCAAAGCATGTACACATATCTGCACCTTCCATCCTACAGGGAGTTTATCAATGCAAAACGCACTTCTTCTTTAATACAGACTCATCTTTTCCTGTTGGGTGGTGAGTAATGTCTAATTTTAGAGTTGCTCTGGAGAAAAGTCAAATGAATCTGTAATCATTTGGTTTGCAAAGCACGACTCTGATTTTTTTTTTACTATCAAGAAACTTCATGGTCATTTTAATCAGTTAGTCAAGTGGTGCCTTTTTGATATTTTGGGATTTTCCATGAGAGATTCGTCATCTCCTGATGTCTCATGTGAAAAACAAAACAAAACAACAAGCCCCTGATTCTGTGGAACTAAAAGTCTCTTCTTTTACTCCCAGTGAACATGATTTTTTGATTAACCAAAAAAAAGTCCCAAGGAGTCGAATCTCTTTTAAATGTCAATGTTATATATCAGAAAAAAAAAATATATATATATAAACAAGTTAAAATAGAAATCGCCATGTTGGGTTGTTATTTGGGTGCTCAGTGAGTGAAATGAGCCCTTGAAGTCATTTCCATATTCAACCCGAACCTTCTTCAAATAACGCCACATTGCAAATACTGTCCTTGGCATTCAAGGGGGGACCTCTGCCTCGTCCTGTTTGGGTCCCCACCGTCTCTGTGCATACTAATGAACCCTTGAACATCTGTCCCACTTAGTCCCAGTCACTGGAGCCGCTGATTCTCCATGGCCGACTGGCTCGGCGAAACCAGCGTGTTCAGTCTGAACACAGAAACCCGTTTATTATTATTGGGAGATGAGCAGCGGTGACCCTCGACGACCTTCTGTTGTCCACCAACAGCGCATTATGAATTCCAAACAGGACGTTGTTATTTGTCATAAAGACAATTGGGTTTTGATTTGCCCCTTGATTGCTCCCCCTGTATTCATTTGTGGGTTTTTTTTTTTTTTTTTTTTATTATTATTATAATGGAGGATGGATCTCAAGTTGCATGCATTGTCTTCGTCAGCTTTTGTTTATATTCACGGCGACTGCTTTATTTATACAACTTGAATGGATTGAAGTGGGACGGTGACCCTCGACGACCTTCTGTTGTCCACCAACAGCGCATTATGAATTCCAAACGGGACGTTGTTATTTGTCATAAAGACAATTGGGTTTTGATTTGCCCCTTGATTGCTCCCCCTGTATTCATTTGTGGGTTTTTTTTTTTTTTTTTTTTTATTATTATTATAATGGAGGATGGATCTCAAGTTGCATGCATTGTCTTCGTCAGCTTTTGTTTATATTCACGGCGACTGCTTTATTTATACAACTTGAATGGATTGAAGTGGGAGGGCGATGATGCAAATCCTTAATTGGAAAAAGACTGTGTGACAATCTTAAACTTTCAATTTTTCTACTGCCTATTAAAAAAATGGCAAATGGCGTTCCTGCTCATGAATGCCCAATGAGTCCCACTCAACCAATAACAAAATATCACCACAAAAAAAACCCACAGCAAATGACTTTGAGGAAGTGAATGGTGTGGCATGAGTCCGGTCCAGCTGAGTCCAGTTCAGGGCTTTGGATTTCTACGTCGTCTGAAAAAGTCTAGTCAACAGGCAATTACTTCAATTCCTCAACAATTGAATACACAAATAAGAGCTCGTGATTTCCCTGCTAAAATAATGTGCTGATTATTTTTCTCATTTCATTGTAAAATCCTTTAATCTATGAGAAAAAAAAACATTCCAATGAAAAGGAACACTTTCAAGAAAATATTTGAAGTGAGGGAAATGATTCATCTGTTATCAAAACCTGACGTTTTCTTGATCGTTGACGACTCTGATTCATCTACAAATCCATTCAGCTCTTAAACTGTTATTTTATTTCTTCAAGAGAAACGCCAACTCACCGACTTCGGACATTTCCGGGACACTGGCGAAGTAAATGTCCTTGGCGAACTTTGGAGCGTTGTCGTTGATGTCGTGAATCTTGATGTTGAATTCCGTGTCCGGCTCCAGCTCCGTGTTGGTGTTCCGGTCCAGGACTTTGGCGTTCAGCGTGTACATGGCCTTCTCCTCCCTGTCCAGCCTCTTGGTGGCGTGGATGTCCCCCGACTTCTCGTCGATCAGGAACAGGGTGCCCGCCCCGTCTCCGGTCAGGACGTACTTCACGTTGCCTTCGCCTTTGTCCATGTTGGAGTGAAGCTGAAATACACAGTGAAACGCAGTGATTTATGCAGGAAGTGGTATATTCAGGCTTTTTTTTTTCTTTTTTTTCAACGTTTTTGTGTAACCAGTTGGCAAATCAGAAAAAGCTTGGAAATAAATAAATATAATCCTTAATATTTCCATCAACTGGAGTAGCTCTCCAACGGTGGAATAAATCATTCCCTCTCTTGTTGCCAACACGCCTGTTGGCAGAACTACTTTCTGTTTCTGACCGTGACGGTAACAATTGAAAATTGTACATATAGAAAAGACAATCATTTCTTTTTTCTCTTTAGGCAGAAATGTTCTTCTCCGAGAAATGTGTCAAATGAAGACGTACTCCATTCCTCCACATACAATACACAAGACAGGTCTGTGATTTTTTTTCTTCCACATTGTGCCTTTGAGAATTGATGAGCTCCAGCAACAAGAGCAGAAAGGAGTCACCTCTGACCTTTAACCTCTCCGTGACCTTGAGCACACACATTTGATTCAAAGTCATCACTGTCGCGGGTCTGTCAGCAGATTTATCTCACAGGTTCGCATTTGATAAATGGCAAGTAGCTAGGGACAACCGAGTGTACGTGGGTAACTTATTAATATTCATTTCTGCTGCATGCTGGGAGAAAACAAATTATCATTTTTTTTTTATTCCTGGGGTTTGGAGAGTGATGTCAACAGCAGAACTTTGGATGGAAATCAGAAATATTTGTTCCAGAGAGGAACCGGCTCCTCTGCGGCTGCATGGGGAGAAACAAAAAATATATAAATAAAAATAAATGGGGGACGCGCGTGAAAACAAGCTGCTGTCAAGTTCAGATGAGTAATAAACGCAGTGTGTGTGTGTGTGTGTTTGTGGAGTTGCGTTGCAAACTATTTTCATGCAGATGAGTTCCATTATTCCAAAGTTCTATTACGTGGGGGGGATATTAGGCAGCTTGGATTTTTTTTTCCCCCACATATATTTGTGTTGTGTGGGACGGTTGTGCTCATTGTTGGTGAATATGAATATGAATTCTGTGCAGCCGTCAGCAGAGGATTTATGACGTGTTACGGACAGATGTGAAGGCTGCGCGTTGACTATGAATGACAGGCTAATTTTGGCAAGCAGGGGAGTGTTTGTGTATTTCCTGTATGACCTTTATATCTGCGATGTGTGCAATTATTATTCCCCCCTCGGTAGAAAAAAAAAAATAATAATGAAAAAGAATCCATTCCATGCCACCCTTCACCTTTTTCCTCGCTTTGAAATGCAGCGGCTGTGTGTGCTGGTTGTTTGGCTGCAGGATGCATCGGCACACGCTCACTAAGCAAAGCTCGACTCCTCTGCAACACGAGAGCGGCACATCGCACAAATCCACACACACACACTCAAAGTGTAATAATTATCACCAAGCCAATACAGACCATGTCACACACACACACACACACACACACCACAGCCAATTGGCTTCTTTTTCTTTCCTTCGTTTTTTTTCTCGGAATCTTTTGATTATATTCTGCAGGAAGTTTTCATCTGATTATTACCATATTTTCCAGTCTTGGTTGTTGATCCTGTTAAAGGAAAAAAAAAAAAAAAAAAAAAAAAGGCAACCTGAGACGCATAAAAACAGCAAACGATGAGCCATCAAAGGAGAGTGTCGCCAGCTGTCGGCAGGATAATAGGAATTTGACCGTCTTTGCAGAACCCCTGCGTTTAGATGTGTCATTTTTTTCCATTTCTACGTGGGAGAATACAAACCCGGAGCTCGTGCGCTTTTTTGTCAATTATTCGGTGGCTAACGTCAGCTCCCGCGTCATGTGAACAAGCAGATCCTTCTCTCTGTGGCCAGTATGCACTGTGGCAGTGATTTATTATAAGATCATATTTATATATGCTTGGCAAAATAATATTGCCAAACTGAAAAATGTTTGCGATTCTCACTGGTTTAGCCTTCGGCCTAGCGAGCTCCACCCGTTGGGTGTATTTCTCACATGCTGAACTTCACCCAAACTCGACATCTAACCCGCAGTGTGCATCCACAGAGAGAGAGAGGAGGAAGCGTAAATAAAATAAATAAAGACACTCCTGATACTCCGGTGTGTACTCGGAGAGAGTGGCGCAAAGTGTCTCCACACAGCCTTAACAAAATCAAATGTTAGCACTACCTCGGCCCGTATTTGCAGAGATTTAGAGTCTCCCTCCCTCCCTCTCTCCCTCCCTCCCTCCCTCCTTTCAAGGCCTCGCCGCACAAACACAGCCTGTTCAAGGCCTCGCCACACAGGCACAGAAAGAGAGCCTTGATGAGTTAAATCGCCCCTCGCACCAACACTGAGGAATTGTCAGTGAACGCAGCGAAAAATCATTGGCAATTCTTGTCAGGTCTCTGCTCAGCATTGCTGGGTGCTGCAGAGAGGAGATAGCAAAAAAAAAAAAGAAAAAAAGAAAAAAAGAAAAACAGAGCGCAGAAAGGAGGATACGGAATAATTCCCCCCTCTCTCTCGCCCTCTCGTAAGACAGAAATTCCTCACCACTGGAGAAGGATGCATGTTCTGCTGGTTAAATTCACAGCTTACAGTATCTGTTGCATGCGTCTTCTTTTTTTTTTTTTTTTTTGAAACCAGTATAAAAGTATAAAGACAAGGCCGAGCACAGCCTCCAGGGCCAAATATGAACGCAACAACAGATGGGAGGCTACCTTAATATATATAGTATAGAATGATAATATATATAATATATAATAATATATATATATTCCTATAGATAAATATATAGGAAGGGAAAAAAAAAACATTTGAAAAGGCCGCACCGCCGCTTAATGTTGAGAAGACGCCAGACGACGCCGTGCTGCACCGTTGGGAATCTGATCCGTACGGATTTTTGCTCATTTTTTGGTTTTCAGTTCCAAAAGCTGCAGAATGTAAAGTCGCAGGTTAGTGTTGCTCAGCATTGCAAGCGTTCACACTCCACAGCCTGGCCTGAGGAAGCGCGGCACCACAGCTGCGAGCGCTCATTAACGGCTCCGTGAAAGTCCGTTTAAATGGGATTTGATGGTTTTATACTGCACAGGCACACGACTGCAGAGTATCTGTACCATGATAAAATACACTCCTTTTTTTTTTCTTTCTCCTTCCCGAACAATCGCTTCTGATCCGAAGTAAATGCCCGAATCCTGTACTTGCACAAACTTTTGCATTTTTTGTGGGTCATTGTGTGACTCCGAGCCTGCGCGCGGCGTCTTGCGTCTTTTCCACACCTTTGATAAGCAATAGTCATAACAATAATAATCATAATGTGAGCTGCGTGTATTATACAGTGGAGCTGCGGCAGGTTCCCTTTCCGCCAGCCGAGTGGAGGCGGGGGCCGCTGTTCTTTAACCTCCATTTTGATTCTGATTGCCCTAATCAAGAAATCAACCTGGTGTGACAGTTAGTGAGTGTGTGTGGGCTGATTGGAGAGGCTGGAGTGAATGTGAAATAAACAAGGTCTGCCACAGTGCTCTGCAAAGACCATTAAATAATCCTTATAAGGGCCCCCCTCCAGCCTCTGATGGCTTTAAGTGCTCCTTTTTTTTTTTTTTTTCGCATTCAGTCGCCACTCTCCATTTTGTCGTTCTCTCTTTTCATTGCACCTCTCGTTCCTTCAATCAATTTGTTTATCTGTCTCCTCGGAAAACGTCTCCCCGTCCCTCACTGGTCTGCCTTCTATTTATCCGTCACTATATCTATCAGGGCTGTAACCGACAGTTATTTTCATTATTGGTTGATGCAGCTCCAATCCCAGTTGTTCACGTTGTATTTTTAAACACATGAGCCAGCTTTGAGTTGCATGTCCTTTGGTTTCATATAGATATACTTTATAGGATTTATTTTGGTCTCGTCCACATTTCACTGATCACTTTGTTTTTTTTTCCCCCTTACATTTATTTGAACTATTTCTATTCTAACCACATCGTAACATGTCGTCAGGGCCGATCTTCAAACTTGAATCAATTCAATCTTACCAGGAAGAGGAAGCACAGGTGAAAGGTGGACTCATTGAGTCATTGACGGAACCTCACAGCTCTAGATCTATTCAATCTAGCTCTATAATCTGTCTCTGGCGCGTCTCTAACCTCAAATATAACCTGACAGAATCAGTGGTGCCCCTCAGTCTCGGGGGCTTCTTCTCCAAAAAACATAATGGCAGCATGTGGCTGCCCTATTTTCTCCCACCCCGGTCATTTATTATAGCCTTGCGATTTTTTTTTTTTTTTTTTTGGTTGGTTGTTTCTTTTTTTTTTTTTCTTTTTTGACACTTTAATGGAGGAGGATTTTGGACACGAGTAAAAGGAGGAGCGCCGGTGAATGGGATTTCTGTCACGCCACAGGAAGTGGGTGCCAGAAAGCATCAAAGAATAAGGAGTAGAAGAAGAAGAAAGCCAAATCACAGGTTGATAGTTAGCATCCGCTCTGCTGCTTCGTCATCTAACACAACAAGGTGAATTTCATTGGCCCCCTCTCTCTTGATTGATATGTTTTCTCCTCCCCCCTGATCCATTTATTTTCCACTCTTCCTTCTCTTCTCTTCACCACATCACCATGATGGTTTGTGCAGAGAAAGGGAGTTGTCATACCCCCGCCCCCCCCCACACACTCCACCTCTCGGCAGACACTTGTTTACTCCGGAGAATGAGGTGTGTGATGAAAGCTTCCAGCTTCCTGGGAGAAAATTGGCTGTCGACAGTCACCTCATTTTTTTTTTTTCCTCCCGTGAGTTTGATAAGTGAAGCGTTCCCCATCACAACCTGTCGTCACAGGGCGCTGACAGGAAGCCTCTGTGATCTCAGGAGGCGGAGCATTGTCTTGGAAATCCACTTTTTTGGGGTGAGGTGATTATTTGGAGGAACAAAAAAAAATGTGTCTTGGAAGAGCTGTAGTTTTTTTTTTTTTTTTCTTCTTCTCCTTTGGCCTCTTAAGTCTTCCTGCAATCTGATATTGGGTTTAAAAGCGTTTTTTCTTTTTCTGGGCGTGTCGAGTCTAGGCGATAGAGGAGTAAACACTTTATTATTGTATTGTAAGTCTTTTATTTTAGTTCCTGAACAATAGGTGTCACTGTCTGTGCACTTACACCATTGGTCATGTCATGTGACTTATTTTAGATGGCAGGAGTCTTTTATAGACATTATTATAAATCGGGATTATAATAAGGACATTCCAGCTAATTACTCATGATGACTCATTTGGTCTCAGTGACTGAGACACTTTGCGGATGAAAATGACGTCTTTCGCTGATGGAATGGAATATTCCCAAAACCTTGCCAGGGAACAAAATGTGGAATGTGAATTTGATTTGAAAAATAGAGATTTTATTGAGGATGTGTTGTGATTTTAAAGTAGTGCTCAGACACACAGAGAGAGAGGGAGGGACTGGAGGGACTGGAGGCGAAGAGAGGCAGTTTGTGTGATGGCTCCGTTTAACTGGGCCTGTAACAGTCAGTTTCCTGGCAGCCCCATTCGTCTTCAGCCAATTACATCAAACGCCACTTCAACCAGCTCAACCTTCTATAATTAGTCCGCAGACAATGTGTGTGAGTGTCTTCTGGCCAACGTTACCTTGCCGACATATTGATGGTCGTTTCCCGTGTATTCCTCGAGCAGAAAGAATTGATTCCACATCCATCCACGCTTGGAGCGCTGTAGAATCCGCCCGTCGCTCTCCGGCGTGCCGAGCGCTTTCCCAATATTCCCAGGCGCGAAAGGCCGGGCGGCGCTGGGCCACGGCACGGAGAGCAGCAGCAGCAGCAGCGGCAGGAGCTGCTGGTGGGTCACCATGGTATCCAGTCAGCTGGGAAATGACTTTGGAAATTATGGTAATAAACGTGCGATGGGCTGTGTCTTCAGAACAGACATTGTATTCCTCTTTTATGTCCCTTAGATTCCCTGTGAAGAGAGAGAAACCCTAGTGAGAAACCACTTTATCGACACTTATTTAGGAGAAAGTGCACGCACACAACAAAAGCGGCGACCCTAATGTGCACGGAAACTCAGCGCACAGTGCGTCTCCTTTTATTTGTGCTGTTGCAACCCTTTTAAAACTATTCCAACACAAATGAGAGGCTTTTTGGGCGGTGTATTTAGTGGGTGAAAGGTAAATAATTCAAATTACACCCACGTAGAAGGAAAAAGCAAAAAAAAAAAACACAACTTGTTAGGAAGTGGGGGGGGGGCAACAGAAGGAAATAAAACGAGACACTAAAAGGAAAAGATTGCTCATAAAAGAAAATCCAATAAAGTGCAAAATGTAAATATATCAGAGAGAGACTGTGGTCATGATGGCGCATTAGCCAAGTCCGAGGAAGTTTAATCACTGCACCTTTATCTTTTTATTACGAATCGTCAATATTTGATATATTAGTGTTTCCTGTTTTTTTAACAAGTTGTTATTTATGTGCTATCTTTTTTTTTTTATGCACACTTTCTCTCCCTTTAGTACACCCAGCCATTTTTCTTTTCTTTCCGACACTGATTACCTATAGGAATACTGATCCTGGATTATTTATCATCATCTGTGACGTGTCAATGTGTAATTAATGTGCACTTTGTCACAGAAAGGTAATTTTCAATGTTTTTACCGCACATTGCACATAATTCATACGTAGTTCATCAAAATGGAATCCACAGTCCAACACTTGTCTCCTATCTCCTGCTTTGTTTGCTTTGTTTTTTTTGGGGGTTTTTTTTCTGTGTGCTTGGTGATTCGGGGAGTGAGCTGCACTTTTTTAGAATTATAAATTACATTAGTGATGATAATGCAAACAGTGCTTCAAAGACCAGCCAGCTCTTAATGACCAGCGCATAATGCTTATGACACCAAGCGAAAAGCCAACCACTGTAAAACTGTTTTTTTTTTCTTTTTTTTTTTTTTTATTATTTTCATGTTCGGCTTCACACTCCTCCAGTTACACTGAAACCTCCACTAATGTATTTCCACACGAGCTGTCTTGGGCTTTAACCCATTTTTTTTTTTCCTCCCCTGAACTTGAACTCCAATTTGTCTTTACTTCCATTAGTTATGCTTAATGCCTCTTTTCTTTTCTTTTTTCATCCACATGGGATATATGGATGATAAAGGACCTTAACCAGTAGAATTATCTCCAGGTATCTTTCTTAGGTATTGGGAATCTTCACTGAGCCAATGTGGCCCCACCAGGACCCATCCTGATAGGTAATTTGGCCATGCCTGCATAATTTATGGTCTTTTGGAAGTTAATCCTCATAAATCTGGCCTCTCATTCTCGAAGAGCCCATTTAGTGCGTGAAGGCTGGAGAACCAGAGTCCTCCTGACGAGCGTTCCGCGGGTACTTCAGGGACCGCTGTGTAAAGACGTGCGTCCCCCTTTCGCATATTCCGTTTTTTGCTTTTTCTTCAAATAATCACTGGGTGTAGCTGCACAAAACAAAGGGCACGTTAGTGTCTAGGAATACGTCAGCTTCGTGGCTCCGAGGAATGTAGTCGCATGAATAGAAAATGGAACAGTTCACCTAACGAGATCTCAGTGTAAAAACTGGTTGCGATGCTCGTTATTATTCACTTTTAAAGTTTTTTTTTAATCCGCATCATTTTAAGTGACAGCTGTTTGTGGAACGGTCTCACTGTTTCACTCGGATTTAGTTCAGTGAAGAATAAATCGAGAAGAGCTTCCTAATATATGTCTGGGGTCCGGCCACGGGCATGGAACTATAAATCCATAAAGGTGTTGAACCATGAATAACAACAGTGTCTCTTTTCTGACACCGGGGCAGAAAGTGTGCGTGCGCGACTTTGTCCAAGTACATCTGTGCAGCCAACAGGAGATTGTGTGGTTGATTTTTTTTTCCTTTTTTTTTTTTGACGTCATTTTTCTCCTGCATGTCCATGCTGTGGCGAGAGGGTGACACGCCGCATTCCCCCCAAATCAGGAGACGTCGCCTGGCAATTAATCTGGTCTGATGCTTGTGATTACATTTTCTAATTATCATTCCAGCCTGTCCTTGAGTTTTAATAGCATTCTGGATGTTCATCTTTGATGTGGTGTGCCTATTAAGCATTAGGCCAGTGTGTCTTTTTCCGAAATCTTCCAAACACTCCATTAAAGGATGAGCGAGCGCGCTGAATCCACGCCAGTTATCGCAACTTTTTCAGCCTATTAAGCAGTGCTCTTCTTCTTTAAAAAAAAGATATATAATTATAATAAAAATGTTTAGGATTAAGTTGTAGCCAGCTTATGTGGTTTGGCATGAGGAAGCGGAGATGTGAAGGCACCAAATTGTTAAATATGCTTTTAAAGCGTTGTCTAGGGTTGTTATTCTTAATCTTGGCCGAGACACTTCCTGGCAAGAGCTCCGCTGTGCCCCATTTCCGTAATCTGCAAAATTATACATTCTGGTTTTGCTGAATAAGACCATCTTTGATCCGATAGATAAACTAGCTGTAACCATCAGGAGACGCTTCCTGGAGGAAGAAAAAAAAAAAAAAAAGCACAGCCTTGCACATTACACACCGTGTATACATTTGTATGCACGTGCGTTCCCCCAAAAAAACGGACGATGCAGGTTTTCCCCACAGACATTGAACACATCCCTGCAACTAAGCATTTTCGTGGCTCCTCTGACTTCGGTAGGACAGTAATCATAGAGGCGGCGCGCAGCAGAGCCCTGGTTGGTTAAAACACTTTTTAAGAGGGTCTTGCATGCATAATAAATAAATGGTGCTCTGTACATGGGAGGATATAAACACCTTAATTGACCATCTGCTCTTTCTGTTGCTGCAGCCTTTGGCTTCCAGATTAATGTCAACGCACCACTCTGTGTTTGGGAATTAACTCGGTGCTCCCCTTCATGATGATTATACTTTGATAATCGTCTACGTTGTGTCTCCGTGTGCCCTTGAACGTGCCGGTGGCATGTTGGAGCGCAAATAATCGCTCAAAAGTCCTGCGATGTACGGGGGCAACGTTAAGAAAAGAAAAATGTCTGTGAATCAATCAGAGCAAAAAAAAAAGAAGGAAATCAGAGCCACCGGGCATAACCACAAACTTTGTTCGCTCTCCACAAAGATCAGAAAACAGCCTTGTGTCATTCCAATAGGAAATTCAACAAGTGGCTTTTTTGTTTGAGAGCCATGACATATAAAGATAGAGAGAGATGTGCAGTACTAGACAAAGATGGAGAGAGAGAGGGGCAGGGCAAGGTCACAAGGTCACCATCAGGGCTGTCATGATTAGGCTTGGTGATTATTTGCGCCTGTACCGTGTTTTCTTATTTTTTATTTTTTTCCCTTCACACACAATAACCTGATTTACGGCCCACAAACTCTGTTATTATTTTGATTATTATGATTTATTTTATTTATTTTTTGTTTGTTGCAGAAACCAGACAGGGAAACACGTATAGGTGGGCCGGGTGGGATTGTCAGTTTGAGGCGCTGCAGTGATTGCTGGCTCGCTTGGGTGCAAGTCTCCTGCGAGGGGCGTGGATGCGCCGCGCGCTGCAGCACCTGGTTTGCGGAGCCTCCACTGGGTGGAGCCCTCGTCCTTCATCAAACCTCAGCCAGCTTTACTCAGGTTTCCAAATCCTCTATAAGCAATTTTGTGATACAGTGCACACTTCATCATTGGAGGGCTATTTTACAAAAAAAAAGAAAAAAAAAAGAGAAAGAGGGAGAGAGAGGGGGGGGGGAGATCTTTCCTGGCCAAAAGGCTATTTTATTTCATAGAAAGTATAAAAGATCATGCGCCTGATTATTATTTGAACATATCTTATTTGTTTGGAGATTTGCCTCCCATAATACTCATATCATATCCACAGCAGCCCGGTGAAAAATCTGCTGTGTGAAAGCCTTTTTTAAACTAGCAGGAAACACTCACTGACATGCGATTATCTGAGAATATAAAAGAAAATTGTGGCTATTGATGAAAACGGATGAAAAAGGACAATTTAGCTTGTATTCATCCCTGGAGACAAAAAGCCTGATGTCCTTCTCCCAGCTCACCGTGTCCCCATATATATTTATGTATGTGTATATTTAGTGTTCTTCAAATAAATATTCATGTGTAATCCTTCAGGAGCAGCTGAGTGAATGCTCATGAGAGCCTCCCTTTCATGGGAACACTAACAAGGTCAGCCCATATCTGACCATCATTCAGGCGGCATGTTAGTGGCTAATTTGCACTAAACAATAACGACATTAAATGGACGACCATCACTTTGGTGACCGTAAAGCTGTCTGCGCAGGAGGCGACTCGATGAGGAGGAGGAGGAGGAGGAGGAGGAGAACCGGGGCGGCCGGAGAGCGGCGGCGAGGGAAAAAAAAATTAAAAGAGAGAGAGAAAAGCGAAGCGGGTAAAGGGGATGGATTAAGTTTGGAATGGGGTGCATGTGCACATAGGCGGCGTTTTTTTTATTTATTTCATTTTATTTGCCCCAGGTCGGAACGGTGTCGTGCATCTCCATCAAAGCTGCTCATCGCACATCACAAGTAATGATCCTCCTGCAGACTGACACACACACACACACACACACACACACAGAGCTTGGCATTGACACTTTACCAGGTGCACACACACACACACACACACATGCACTTGGATTTCATGTGACCATAGAAATGCATTAAATCATGTGCATATACATTATATATATCTATATATGTGTATATATAGCTATGTACATAGATAGATACGCATACAAATACATACATACATATATATGTATGTGTGGTGCACAAGCTCTTGCTCCACTGCAGCACTTTGCATTGAGTGACAAAGTT
>JAFBJU010000398.1:494329-501984 GCA_016785305.1 Colistium nudipinnis
ACTCTACACTTAAACACAAAAAATCCACAACTTCCATTTCTCCTTATTCAGTCTCATATTTGTTTATTTTGACTTTATATATACAGTATATAGAGAAAAAAAAAGAAAAAAAAGGCCAGACATGAGTTGGTTAGGCTTAGGGCTTAGGATTGGGGGTTAGGGGTTAGGGGTAGGGTTTACGGGCTAGGGGCTAGGGGCTATGGTTAGGGTTTAGGTTTAGGGTTTAGGGTTAGGGTTATGGTTTAGGGTTTAGGGTTTAGGGTTTAGGGTTTAGGGTTTAGGGTTAGGGTTTGGCTTAAGTTAGGGTTAGGGTTTAGGGTTAGTGTTAGAACCACCGGAACCACCAGAACCACCATAACCACCAGAACCACCAGAACCATCAGAACCACCAGAACCATTGGACCATGAGAACCACCAGAACCGTCAAAATCATCAGAACCACCAGAACCACCAGAACCACCAGAACCACCAGAACCGCCAGAACCGCCAGAACCATTAGAACCATCAGGACTATCAGAACCACTGGAACCATAAGAACCATCAGAACCACCAGAACCACCAGAACCAACGTGACCATCAGAACCACCAGAACCACCAGAACCTTCAGAATCACCAGAACATCCAGAACCAGCAGGACTATCAGAACCACCAGATCCTTTAGAACCATCAGAACCACCGGAACCATCAGAACCACCAGAACCATCAGAGAATTGGGTTAGGGGTTAGGGTTAAGGGTTAGGGTTGTTGTTGTTTCTGAAGAAAGAGAAGCAGTAAATTAATATGAATGCCCAGAGTCTAGATTCAGTGTGCCGATGGTGTTACTGGTTTTAGTGTGACCTGTGATGCGCTTCATTTCCATACATTAAACCAACTAACCCTGAGAGAGAGGGGGACACTAAAGGTTCAGCTCCTTGCTCAAGGACTATTTGACAGTTTACATGGCCGTTAATGGACACCACAGCCATTACTGGGTCTGAACCAGTAACCACCTCCGGCCCAGCAATACTCTCCTGCTTCTTTTTTTTTCGGGCTGGTTGAGGTTATTCAGAAGTCATCTCCTCTCAGGGTGTGTGCTTTCTGTTTGGTACTTTTAATATTCAGCAAAGAACTGATTGACAAAAGAAATGATTTTAATTGGAGCCAAAAGTCATTCAATTGCAATTCCCTCGTTAGCATAAGTGTCCGCAGACTCTGCAGCATTTTAGCCCAGCTCCTTTATGACTTAGGGGTCTCTTCAATGGTGATGGTCGGCATTAGCACAGTACGGTGGCCAGGACGAAACACATACAAGAGAGGTGGCACAAACCCACCTACAAATCAGGAAGTAAGAGGAGTGGACCAGGACGCAGGTGGAGGGGGGGGGGGGGGGGGGGGGGGGGGGGCGGGGGGGCGAGGAGAGAAGTGCTGCGTGGTGGTTTAGAGGAAAGACCCTGAGGACCAGGTGATGACTCCTCTCTCCGTCTGTGGAAGGCCTCGGCCGTAGATCTCACTTTATTGACTAAATTGCTGCGATCATAAAAAAAAAAAAAAAAAAAAAAATGTCACAGTCCACTCCTCCCACTCGGAGCAGTTCAAGCAGATTGTGTTACACTGCACTCCGCTTTGGAAATAATTAATTTATTACTGCCGAAATAATTGTCCTGCGTCTCTGTTGGACTAATACATCTTTGTTGTGTTTTTTTCCGACATTCGGCTTGTGCGACATACTTTTTATTCCCCCCTTATAAAAAAAAAAACAAGCGCGACAGATAGAGGAGACTATCTGTATACAGTAGCGGTCAGGGAGAAAAACTTGTCCTGTACATTGTAAAGAAAATATTTTTGTGATATAAACTGTGACAGTCGATGGTAAAAAAAAAAAAATGCCACAAGTTTGCCGCCGCACAACGTTCCTCGGCATGCTCTGCCAAAGAGAGTGAGAAAACGTCTAAAAAAAAAAAACTAAAAAATCTCAGCTTTTCACTCAAACGGTATGCGAGGTGAAACTTTAAGCAGCTGAAGAAACAGGATGTTGGTTTATTATATATATATATACATTTTTTTAAATATAAATGTTTAATCTGTGCCTTTTGGGGGGGGGGGGGGGGGGGGGGGGGGGGGGGGGGGGGGGGGGTGTTGAGTGTGGCACGAGGAGAGAAGTGCTGCGTGGTGGTTTAGAGGAAAGACCCTGAGGACCAGGTGATGACTCCTCTCTCCGTCTGTGGAAGGCCTCGGCCGTAGATCTCACTTTATTGACTAAATTGCTGCGATCATAAAAAAAAAAAAAAAAAAAAAATGTCACAGTCCACTCCTCCCACTCGGAGCAGTTCAAGCAGATTGTGTTACACTGCACTCCGCTTTGGACATAATTAATTTATTACTGCCGAAATAATTGTCCTGCGTCTCTGTTGGACTAATACATCTTTGTTGTGTTTTTTTTCGACATTCGGCTTGTGCGACATACTTTTTATTCCCCCCTTATAAAAAAAAAACAAGCGCGACAGATAGAGGAGACTATCTGTATACAGTAGCGGTCAGGGAGAAAAACTTGTCTTGTACATTGTAAAGAAAATATTTTTGTGATATAAACTGTGACAGTCGATGGTAAAAAAAAAAAACATGCCACAAGTTTGCCGCCGCACAACGTTCCTCGGCATGCTCTGCCAAAGAGAGTGAGAAAACGTCTAAAAAAAAAAAACTAAAAAATCTCAGCTTTTCACTCAAACGGTATGCGAGGTGAAACTTTAAGCAGCTGAAGAAACAGGATGTTGGTTTATTATATATATATATACATTTTTTTTAATATAAATGTTTAATCTGTGCCTTTTGGTTTTAAACTGGACCAAAGTGAGAGGAGCTCTTGAAGGGTTTCACCTCTGCTTTGTCATTTATACTTTCCAAGCCGAGAAATATAAAGATAAAAAATAAGCAAAATAAGAAAAAAAAATAAAAAATAAAAAGCCAGTGCGTAAACAGCACTTAATGAATAAAATAGGTGGAGTTCTTCCTTGAGAAGAAAACCGTCAAATCTCTCAAGGCACATTTTTCCCCTCCAAGAAAAAAAAAACAAATGATATTCTCCGTATTGTGCGGCTGCCGCAATATCAACAGACATTTATCAGGACGATTTAGTTTTTTTTCTTCAACGACACCTTTTGCACCGGCGTCTTTTTCTCTTACTTTACATTTCTTGAACCTATCTAGGAAAAACCTTGAACGTGCATTGATTGATGCCCTGCGGATGCGGTTTGACCCGTTGACCTCTTTTTATTTTTTCCACAAGAGATGTTTGTGGGTGTGACCCACAAAAACAATATATTAATGAGCATCTACAGTGTGTGTGTGTGTGTGGGATTAATTGTGGTGTTGCAGTTTTTGTGTGCGTCACCGCTGTGAACTACGTGGGTGGATTCCTCCTATATAGATACCAGGGACACAGGCGGCCCACCTTGCTCCGTGGAGGCCCACCTTTATTGGCTCTTAACCTGATTTCCTTATTGAAGTCTCCTCCGCGTTGGTCAGTGGATCTTCTGGGAGACGCGCTCGGCAAAACGTCTCGTCCTTTTTGGTTTTTCCCCAGCATAATGTGCTCTGTAGTCATGCCTGTGACTGTGGGTCGTTTTCTTGGCCTCTGTAGCATAAACGCCCCCCCCCCCCAAAAAAAACACCCGCTCCGCAGTGAAATTGACTGGGACCGTCGGAGTCCTAAGTGGAGCTTTTAGAGGCAGAAAAGAAAGAGGTGATTTGATCGGCCATGACTGATACCGGCGTCTACGACACCTACTGATAACGTTTCCCTTCCCCAGTGAGCAGCTCTTGCGTCACGCGCGGAGCTGCTCGACTCTTCTCCCAAAAATCCAAAAGCCCTAAAAGTCGCTCTCCTTTAGGACTCCAAGTGAAATGGTCTCCATTATTTGACATTTTTTACCTTTATTTTATTTCCTCACCTGTTTCCACAGAATGACGAGCGAAAAATACAACATACAAACAACATGCACGCAGTCAATTGTATTTTTTTATTTTATTTGCTTTTGTTTTTGTTGGCACACGGGAAATATTACCTGAGCTGTCCCTGAAGTTCTTTCGCCGCCCACCAAGCTGGTGCCTAATGCCTCGGTGTGTCGTCCCAGCGCCACACGTTCGTGCCTCTGGGCCGCCACCACACCTTAATGTTCACAACACGACTTCGTCCACAACCAGCGCACACATCGATACACTAAACCTGCGCAGACTGTGCGATGTGTAGTGTCATGTGTGCCGCTCGTCAGGTGTGGTGGAGGCAGTGTGATTGCATGGGGTCGTATCGGCTTTCTGGTTGTAATTGTGTTTCTGAATCAGCGTCACCATCGTGTGTGGTTAAGTGGGTTGAAAAAAAATATTTCGTTTTTTTTAATATTTATTTAACTCAGTATAATCCCCGCTCCAACCTTTTAAAACCTTTAATTGAGTTTCGGTCCATTTGTTTATATTACCTGTTGGTGTTTTTACGTAAAATTATGAAAAATAAACAGGAAAATGACAGGCTCTGTTATACATTTCACAGTATTTGCTGCCTATAGGTCTGGACCATTACAATATATTTGCATACTTGTATACTAGAGAAAATAATGGAAGCATGTAATGTGTAATAAAAAAAACAAAAACATATCCTAATTATTTCACAGTTTGGAGCTTATAAAAACAACTCATGTGCTTTTATGTTACTATACCAGCCGTATAGGTTCAGATAGATGAGCCTTCACTTTTAAGGAGCTGTATGTGTTTTGTGCCTTTCCCTGCGGAGGTGTTGCGAGTGTCCGAATGGGAAGACATGCTGGAATAATCCCAGAGAGCAGTGGATGGATTATACTGCAGAGGTCCAGTGTAGCCCACTAATACGGCTGGATCTGTACGAAGGGGGTTTCTGAGGACGAGGCTCAGCCGGGTCCTCAATAACAAGAGCTGGACATGAGCGGGATCAATATCGTCACATTTCGCCCCAAAAGTCCTAGGCATCAAATGCATTACATTAGAAATATGGACCTTTTATATTGGATTTCATTTTCATCCTATAAATAGATCCAGAACAAGTCTCATATGGGATAATAAATATCTATATATATAGAAATATACTGTATATACCTCACAGTGTACATCCTATACCAATATGAAGGGCTAAGGCAGAAAGTAGCATTGATTATATGACGGGAAGGGAATTAAGCTAATCAAGTAGGTGTGTAACCGATCAGTTTGTCACACACATCTGTAATTAATGTTTACCGCCCAACAACACGGAGTCATGCATCGCACAATCGCACACAAAGTGCCCGTCAGCTAAAATGAAACCTGACGTCTGACGGATATACGGTATATATTTACATATATATATATTTACGACGTGCATAGATTTCGAGTCGCCGTGCGATAAATACACCGAAATGAATCGTTCTCATTCTGGAGCTATGACTCAAATGTGCACAATGAATATATATCATAAGATGAATGCGAAATGTGGACATTTTGACGGTTTTAATGTCAACACACGCAAAGTTACGCAATAACCGTTACTTTTTGTCGGTTCAAGCCTCTTTCATGAGGAGAAAACTGTGTTTATGATTAGCTCTGTTTAATTATGCAGATTAGATGACATCTGCGGAGGGAGTTTATGATACGTCAAATCTTCTTTTGTTTTTTTCTTTTTGTTTTTTTTTTTTTGGTTCAACATCATCTAGGTCGCCGTTTTTTTTTGTTTTTTTTTTTTCCTTTTGTTTGTCTTTTTCACATTCCGGTCATAGAGTCTGGAGGTAAATGTGAGACCCATCTCCAGGTTATTAATTTTCTAATTAATTCTGTTATTCTTCACAACCAGGGTGCTGATTAACCGACACACACACACACACACACACACACAGAGGAGCCAGCAGTGTGACATTGTCGCCTATCTTTTTTTTGTTTTTTTTTTGGTTCAACATCATCTAGGTCGCCGTTTTTTTTTTTTTTTTTTTTTCTTTTTTTTGTCTTTTTGTTTGTCTTTTTCACATTCCGGTCATAGAGTCTGGAGGTAAATGTGAGACCCATCTCCAGGTTATTAATTTTCTAATTAATTCTGTTATTCTTCACAACCAGGGTGCTGATTAACCGACACACACACACACACACACACACACAGAGGAGCCAGCAGTGTGACATTGTCGCCTATCCCTCCTATTGTTTATTTATTTATTTTTTACACTATACCTTGAGGATGACGTGGAAACACTGTTGCTATGGAACATTTAGAAAAGGTTACAGCGCGTGGAATGAAATGATGGTGCGTTTCACGTGGCATTGTGCGGCGAGAAAAACAAAGAAATCCACGCAGGCTAAAAAGGAAAAAAAAAAAACACAGCCTCCTTATTCTCGTGCTCCAGCTGACTTTCAAAAGCGAGGAACGTGTGAAGGTTGACATGTAAATGTGTTTTAGCCTCGTGGCGTCGGATTTCGTGACACACACACGCAAAGGTGTAAAAACCTATTTTGGAGCGCGGTTTGGAATTTGTGGATTGTGTATCGCCTGTGTCATTCACGGCCGTCACTCTTCATTTACCAGTAATTATTTTAGGGGAATAAAGCGTGTGCTGTACACACACACACACACACACACACACACACACACACAGGCACAGCGGCGCATCTTTGGCCTGAAGGACGTTTTTGAAAGGGAGAATAAAGCTCCATAACCCGACGTTACTCAAGGGCACCAGAGTAATAGCCGCAGACATTCCAGTAATGATCATCTTAAATCCAGCCGCTGAAAGAAGAAAAAAAAATAAAGAAAAAATCATCTCCATTTCCATTTCCTAGGCGACCTCTCTCCCTCTGTCAGGACGATCACGATGAGGAAATGGATACGTCTGAAGTCAATTCAAGTTATTTCAATATTATTATTATTATGGCTGCATTTGTAGATGAATGTCTACAGGGTGAGAAAATAATGGGAGACGCACTCTCAGAAGTAAAGCTGTGTGGGTTTTTTTTGTTTTTGTTTTTTTTTTTTTACGGTTACAGGCATTTTGTGAGTTTGTACCTGTAAGTGAAACCAAATGATCCTCAGAGAATTCCACATTTCTTCATCTGAGCTGGATTTTATTTTTTACCTATACTAGAAAAATGCACCTGAGAGATCATGTGACATCAAAAACCAGGACAGCGTGTATTCTCAGTTGGAATCTTGGAGCAGCCAAAATGTAGAATTCCCATTTGTTTTAACGATGTCTCCTGAGCCCTCATGCGTGCATACAGTAAAAAAAAAAAAACACAAAAAAAACATCTGGATGTTGTACAAAAAAAAAAAAGGAGGCTCAGGTACAGAGAAAATGGAAATGTGGGGAAGTTAAACATAGTCACATGCTGTGAAATTGTTTTCTGCACCATTTTGTGCGCAATCACACGACAATCGCCTCCTCTGCCATCGTGGAGGTCTTCTCAATATTTAAATGTCTTGCCGCGGGGGCCTATAGCGAAACACGGTTTCTTTTAAAACTACATGTTTGTGTAGACTATGGTTTTATCTGCGGATTATTTATCCGTCTATAAGATTCCACAACCCTGCCATTTTTGAGTCATTTTTAAGAAGCTAAAACCAGCAAATGTTTTGCTTTGGGCATTTTTGGCTTGAACAATTATCAGATACGTGTTGTGTTTTTTTTTTTTTTTTT
>JAFBJU010000398.1:501998-513970 GCA_016785305.1 Colistium nudipinnis
AATATATATATATATATATATATATATATATATATATATTCTTTTTATATCCGGACCATCTTCATCCTTTTCTGTCTCTCCTCTCCTGAAACATAACACGCCTGACAGGAGTCGGCTCTGTTAACCTGCTCAGATCCTTCACCGACAGGCACCTTGCAAATTTTTAGATCACACATCTTTTTTTCTCCCCCCCCCCCACTTCCCAGCCAGGGGTAGAAAAAAAAAAAGAAGTAAAAAAAAAAAAGGAAAAGTATATAATAAACCATGTCCACTTTATATACTCTAAGTGCAAAAAGTACGGCTGAGAAATAATTAATGTCAGTCTGACCCCCCCCTCCGTCCCAGCTCCTTTTTTTTATTATTATGATTTTTTTTTATTATTTGGCTGTGGCCAAGAGTCTCTATCCTTTATTGAACCCACTCTCTGCTCCGACAGCTCGCAGGAGGAACCGTGTAAAACGACTTTGAGAACAACTCTGGCTCCACAGTAGAGCTCCACTCCGCTTTCTGACAAGTGGTGACACAGTAACTGTCGATCTTTCCTCCCCCATTAAGGGGGAGGAGGAGGAGGAGGAGGAGGAGGAATTCACATTTCTCTCTGGCTGCCGGCGTTCTCTTCTGTCTTAGTCTTTTTTTTTTTTCTTTTTTTTTTTGCGCTTTGAAACTTGCCATACTCGGAGGAATCAAAAATGGTGACGTATCCAACTCAAACGGCGGCTTCCCTGACAACTGCGGATGTTGCTTGTGGTAGCTGGCTGTTATCGGGCAAAAAAAAAATATATATATATATATATATATACAGTATATATATAAAAAAGGATGATTCTGCCGAGGTGTAAAAATACATTGGATCTGCTGCGCTGGATAGAGTTATAAAGTTTTAAAGAAATGCTGATGGGAAAAAAGAAACATCTGGTTGATTGGACGAGGGAGAGAAACTTGGAAATGGAAATGGACGATGTTATCTGACTCGGTGCAGATGTTTCATGGTTGTTGGTGTTAATTAAACTGAGCGAGTAAAAATCTGCCGATTTGACTGGGGAAGCTGAATGTGGCATAATGGTAACGGTTTAGAAAAAAAAAATGAAAAAGATTGGGGAACTTCTGGGTTCATTGCACATTTACATTTGTTTGCAATTTAAACCTTTCTCTGCTGGTGCTAATATCTTCCAGAAAGCACAGTGAAATATTTAAAATCACTTTTTTTTTTTTCAATTTTATTATTATTATTATTGTTTTACCCAATCTCAGTGGCTCCTGATTTTTTTTTTCTCCAGTAATTTAGCAAAGCATAAAAAAAAAAATTAGATTGTGGTGATTATGGACACAGAGAGTACCCAGGTGCTTTCAAGCGGTGGGCGTCTGAGCACACAGTGGCTGGTGGATGGATTCAACTCCTCCCCTTCAGGGGTATTCTGGGATATTATCCTCCTGAGGCGCAGGGGTAGAATTTTTCTAATATTATTATTATTGTTTTACCCAATCTCAGTGGCTCCTGATTTTTTTTTTCTCCAGTAATTTAGCGAAGCATAAAAAAAAAAATTAGATTGTGGTGATTATGGACACAGAGAGTACCCAGGTGCTTTCAAGCGGTGGGCGTCTGAGCACACAGTGGCTGGTGGATGGATTCAACTCCTCCCCTTCAGGGGTATTCTGGGATATTATCCTCCTGAGGCGCAGGGGTAGAAGCTTCTGTTCCATGAGTCACTTTTTCTTTTGTCATTCTAGGATAAAATACACAATCGCTAATTCTCCAGGGCAATTTGGCGGCGATGGTGTGTTGGCGCGGTTCGTCATAATGATGATGCCGTCTGGGGAATTTATTCCAGAAAAAATGGATTCATTATAATGTGGAGTTAAAAAAGAAAAACAAAAAAAAAAAACCCTCAAGAACCGCGGTGATTAAAATAAAAGGCAGAAATATAACAGAGAGCATAAAAAAGAGTCATTGCCAACAATAATAATAATAAAAATAAAAGACAGGCAGAAATAGAAAACATCAGTAGACAGCTGACGTGGAGAAGTTGCACTCAAGTATAATTAAGACGACAAATCAGCATCTCAGGTCCAGGTTGTTGCTGTTGTGTGATTTTATTTACCTAAAGGCATAATGTGCTAAACATTAAATCACAAAGTTTCTGCTCTGCTGGGTTATTTGAGATGTGGGAACAAATATCAATAAATCCTGGTTTAGAGGAAAATATGCACAAATGGCTTTTTGGTCCAAAACTTTATGATTGGCCGACTTGTTTTTGTCAGCTCGCCATCAGCAGTAATATACGACCCTTTTTTTTCTCTATATCTAATATTAGCAGATACGGGCGACCACAGAATAAATGGCGTCGGCTGCGGATGACCCAGTTTGTATAAAAAGCGTTTTTTTGGTTTGTTTTTTTACTTCATTTCCAATTATTCCTTATTGGAGAATTGGTTTTGGGACATGGCCCTTGTTGAGTGACACGTGTGGAGATCCAGTGGACACTGTGGGTATCATGGGAGAGGTCAAAGCAATCAGGTGTGCAGCAGCGGCGGCGGCGAAAAAGAAAAAGGTGCAGAATTAAATTGTGTTTATTTATTGATTTGTCACGATTTTTTATCCATGTCATTTCCTTTCGAGCCATAACATTAAATAAAAAAGTGACACGTTGCCTAATGAAGTTTGAAGCATCTTTTTATGATATTTGAACAAATAATGACTCTTTATTGATCCTCAGTGGCTTCCCAAATGAAAGTTGAGTTAGAATAAGGTGTAAAATGTATGCAAATGCATAGAAATCCATGACTTGGAGCGGAGCCGTAGCCCAGGGCCACGTTCATTATAATCATCGTCCACAACATGAACAGGATGATGGCGGCTGAGCAGCTGCTGGACGTGGAAAAGGATGCGAAAGCCCAGATAGCCACGTTCTGGAGAGAAGCCGTGGCCTCCTCCACGTCACTCCATATTATTAGGAACCCCAAATGTATTCATTTTTGAAGTTCAGCTGGATGGATCCTGCTTTCACTGTAGTGTGTGTGTGTGCGCGCGCCTGCCCCTGTGTGTTTGCCGGGGAACTTTGCTAATACATACAACTGTTATTCAGAATAATTGTCCAGTAAGGGAGGTCATTAATCTGATTCAGAATTAGGGAATTAACAGTTCAAAATGAATTAACAGGAATAAGGACAACGGGATCGCCGCCACTGTTTGGCTACTGAATACCACTCATTGACAGCTCCTCTGGGTGTAGTAAATCTCTCTTTCACTTTAAATTATATTGCAATGAGCTCCGTGTGGACCGAGAGAACAAGGAACTCTTGAATAATTCAATGTGGACCTTTGGGGCCCAGAGCAAAGACAATTCTGCCTGTGACTGTCGACGGCAGATTTTCCCCCATTTTGAGATATTTAAGTGCACAGAACGATAAGGGAGCAGAATCAGATCCTCTATGACTATTATTGTATTTATATATATATATTTACCAGCGAATAAATCAACATGTGGACTACGCTAATCAGCCCTTCACAAATTGTTGCTGGCAATATTTAATCAGATGCAGGGGAAACTCCATTGTTGTTGTTTTTTTTTGTATTTGATGCCTTCAGACATATATATATAACTATGAAACAAGTCTTGAGTTGAGTCTGTAGAAATAAATAAACCATGAATACACAGCAGACTTTAATCTGAGAGCCCAACATCCTCCATCGCACTTTGGAGTAGCTCCACTAATGATGAGAAGTTACTGTGGTTGAAAGAATATATAGATCCGCTCTGAGGGGGGTAAACACACAGTCCGGCAGTTATTAGTCATTGTCTACATATCGATACATAAATGAATATTATATTATATTATATTATATTATATTATATTATATTATATTATATTATATTATATTATATTATATTATATATGAATAAATATTTGTTTGTGTTTAAAGATTATCTGAAAAAAGAATTAAAATAAAAAAAATATATATTTTTTTTTATTTACTATAAACGTTTAGTGATAACACGCTGTATGATGAGTGAAAATGTGGCCAACGAGCTACAATTATCAGCCTGTCAGAAGCTGCCGCTGCAAACAATAAGCCATTTTTTATCGTTATTATTATCATTTTTTTTTTCCAAATAATTTGCTCCACACTAAACAAGTCAGAGCTTTGTTTCAGGGGCACAAAGTGACTGGAGCCACATTGTTTCCAGCACGGTGCTGACAGTTTTGTTTGCTCTCGTCAGGGGTCACGTTCTGAGACTCTGACACAAATCAAATATTTATTCAACTCTTTTTCTTTCTTTTCTACATAAATGTAAGAAACTCAGAACCTTCTGTCAGTTTGATCACGTGTAAAACAGTCAGAAATATTTGAGCGGAAAGGAAGGTAAAAGAAAGAAAGGAAACCATTTGAAGGCATTGTCTCGGAACTTAAAACCCTCTCCGCTACTTAATCCACATTTGCGGTGGCAGTTTCCAACAATGTTTTTTGAACAGGCGCACTGGGATATTCAAAGTATCTGTTGGTTGTTTCTGATTAGCTGCCACTGAACCCTGACTGTAATCCCATAAGCTCAGCCTCACAGCCTCCCAACAAACCCACTGACGGGGAGGAATTGTGGGAAAAGAGAGAACTTGTTCCTCTAACTAGTTCCTTCTAATCCATCAGGCCAGGCTTATCACCCATAACCTTGCACGCGCCAAATCCTCCCGTGGCCTAGTTGTGCGACGCAGATGACCGTTGTGCGGCTGAAAAGACACAAATCGCAGGCCCGTGAAACAATGGCCGCCATTTCCTTCACTTTTTATTTTTTTTCATTTGCACGAACGCGCCATGACCGCACGCGAATCCAAAAAACTGCCCAAAATCAGCCACTTAAATAAAACCTTTCAATTATGTGTCAAACTCACCCTGCTTGGTGTGATCCAGGTTTTTTTTGCTTCACAAAGGCATCACAAAAAAATAACCTTGAAATTCCAAACATACCAATGATCACTGAGGGCTACGAAACAAACTTTTGGCATCATTTAGAGGAATTTGGGAAAATGGCAAGTTGTATGTTCTACATTAGAAAACACAGAATATATGTATGTTTTTGGAAAATAAATGTCTTTTTTTTAAATTGCTTTCTACAGTGAAACCTCCCATGACTTGCTTTGACCCTCAGGTAGATTTCCTCACAGATGACAGTCATCAATCATGTTGATTGAGTGTGCGCTGATTGGCATATCTATCCTCATTGGAGCTGTCGGTCCCCATTAGTGAGCAGAATTCCACGCAGGCCGATTATTCCAATTTTTCTCCTGTTCAGAGACGTACGGGGCAAACTCGCCTTTTAGTCCGAGTGTCAATTTGGAGCCACAGCAAAACCATTAAGTGATATATGTATGTTGCTATATATATATATATATATATATAGTTCATTCCGGAAAGCAATTCATTAGATGGCTTTTTCTGGGTTTTATCCCCACACGCGCCTCGTTGCTGGTGTTGAAGGAAGAAAAAGCATCATTTCAGGTGTGACGTGAACCGTTCTCCAACCTGCCAGTGATACCGTCAGCCGGGATTTTCAAACTAATGGAATCTACGGCACTTCTCTCCCTAGATTCTTCTCACTTTTTGGATTCGCTTTAGGAAGACGGTGCGGAGGGAGCGCAAGTCAAATTTCGACCAGGAAGCGGAGACGTGGCGCGGCTTATTCCCACGACTTCACACGGTGGAGCTGAAATTTTAAAAAAAACGCCCCCTCCCCCCCAATTTCATCATTTACAAATATAACACCATATCACGACAAAATGTGACCGTCCAAAAAAAGAAGAAATCCCGCAGAATGTATACAAACATCAGGATTTCAGATCTGTGATGGATTTGCATGATATTTAGGCCAAACTGTGAACAAAAACGTCTCTTGTATTAGTTTGCACTCTACGCAGTAATAGAAAAATAATCAAATCCTTTTTATCAGCAAAACCAAGAGACCGTGTTCGATATTTACATAATATATTGACTGTTCAAACAACTTATGATTGATATTTATTCAATTTTGTGCTGAATAGATTGTGTTGGGCAACTGTTTTATTGAAAACAAAAGTTTATTTTCCTATTTAGCTAAAATTCAGTCTAAAATGTGTTTAAAAACCTAACCATCTGGACAACACCCACGGAGACATAAAAACACACGCCCACTGTCGCCACGGCAACAACTTTCCCGCACTTTCACTTCAGAAGTCCATGAAACCACTTCCGTCCATGAAAATTTGCTGACAGAAACTTAAACTGGCTTTTATTGGAGCAATTTCTTTTTTTTTTTTGGTTTTAAAGCGGACGCATTTCAACTATGATGACATTTTTGTGGATATCATGTTTGAAACAAGATGGAACATAACTGTGCACAGGCCTGTTTTATAATGACACAACATTAACGGTTGCAGGTGATATAATGGATAGGTACTTTAGATCCTCACCATGCACACTGATCTCCCCAGAATGTCATTACTTACCCTTTTCTTTTTCTTTTTTTTTTGTTTTTCCTAAATACTGTCAGACATGAAAGATGCCGTGGTTTTTAGCCGCTGTCCTCTGTTAAAAGTGTGAGAGCGTCGTATTTTTGTTATTTTTTTTATAAAGTGCTTAAACGCACCCTGAGTGCAGCGCCACATGGAAGTGTCGCACATTTTCATTATTACGGAGCTTTTTAAAATGGCTCAGAATAAACACCGACGCACAACAACAACAGAAACGCACGAAAATAAAGCAAATTTTAGATTTGATTCCAAAAAATAAAATAAATAAATACAAACTCCGTAGATAATAATTCAAAAGGAAGACACACTCACACGTTCGTGGATTTATCTGAGGAGACCTATTTTACAATATTTAAAATATAATTACAGCCGCATTCAGTCAACAAAACAACCTGCTGACAAAAATAAAAGCTCAGGCTTTTCTTTTCATAGACTTCAGTGTCACATCCTCTTCAGCTCAACAAATATTATGGCTCGTTGTTTATCTTCTGTTCCATAAAAAAAAAAACACTTGGGTAGATTTTGAGAACATCTAAAAATAAAAAAAACATCTTATCCAAGGGGTTTATGCATGGTTAAATAATGAATGATTGGTCATTTTACATAGGGGAGTGTAGAGTTCTCTTTTTTTGGTTGCCCTTGCCCATCATCTCCTGGGTTCAGTTGATCCCCACGTATCGGATTTGTCAGCCCTGTGATATGGAAATGGTGGCGTCCTTCGGGAATAATCATCACATAGCTGTAAAATATATATATATATATATATTTATCCCAGAAATGGCTTTTTTTTTCCTTTTAATCGTCAGATTTGCTTACATTCCCTCGGTCGAGACTGAAGTCTCTCTCTCTCTCTCTCTCTCGCTCTGTCAAAAATGTGTTTTAAGTCTGTTCTAAATGTTTATGAGGCACAAACCAGTTCCACCTGGTGATAGTGGCGAGGCCCTGTGGAGAGTTTATTCTAATACTCCTCCAAACAAACCCCCCCCCCCCCCCCTCCCCTCCACACACACTTCACTTTGTCTGAAAATGCTAATCACGCCACCAGGGAGACACACGGGAGAAATAAACGTCTCCACTTCTCCGTCCACATTTGTTGCCGTTATTGTGTAATTGTGCGTCGCAGGTGTCTCTGCTCAACCTCTGCGTAGCTTCTACCGCAGTAACGAGTCTCACATCCATATGAGGCGGAAAAAGATAAAAGATGTTTTTTTTTTTTGTTATAATATTTAATATATTTTCTTATTTTAACAAGCGCATTGAATTCCATTTATTTATCCAATATTTTGGAGGCTGTGATGATGCCGAAGCCCACGATGTCCTCCGTCCATCCGTCTCCTTCAGCATGTGTTGCAGCCTCCGCCGTATTGAATTCAGATTGGATATTGGCCCAGGGATGAGGTGGTGATTGCTGACCTGCCCATACGTTTTCCTGTCATGGAAAAAAACTTCAATAATCTAAAGAGCATCTGTCAAAAAAAAAAAAAAAAAAAATGCGGTCAGCAGGAGCCGTCCGTCTCCATCGGTGATGGACATAATGCTGCTATCAGAGCGCTGGCAGGAAGCAGATAGCATGACTCTGGCTCATTTTGAATTTATGAATGCCTAAGTGATGCTCTGGGGGTCACGTCAGCAGCTGTAATTGTAAAATATTTCCATGCGAGTCCCGCTTTGAATCTGACAGGGACAAACTTAAAGCAGCGACACAGATAAACAGACAAAATATTTTTTTTTAAGTAAATGACTAAACATATGAACGAATGACCCAATATTTAAGGAGAATGGAACATAAAAAACTAGCTTATTGTACTTTTTAAGTCAGAAAAACATGTTTTGAGTTTTCATCTAATAAAGAATTGTATGTAGGTATGTGCTTCTTTTTGGCTTCATGGGACCAGAACAGGAACCAGGAACCAGTTACAGCACCTGTAATTTACCCCCAACTTTCTATATTTGCTCAATTATTCACGATATTAAATAAATCAACTGGGGTGTACTTTGCCAACTTTTTTATTTTTTATTTAGTGTATTTTTTTTTTTTTTCACATTATAAAGTATTTAAAGCAAAATGTCGATATCACTATCTAGATTTCTGAGTAAATCCCATGCAACGGGGGAAACTTTTAAATCATCTGAGGCAATTAACCATTATACATTGATTAAACTTGCCAGCCCCTTTGTAATCTAAATTTAATTGACTCGTTAAAAATATAAATTGCATAAATTAATGGTCCGAAGAGTGCACGGACCCAAAAAAATACAAGATTTCCCTCACGCTGCCCGGGGCTTTTAGGGAAGAGATGAGATTGTGTAGAACATGGGGGAAATTATGGGAACAAAACGGGATAAATGTTCAACCAATAACACGATTAACCTAATAAGACCTGGCACTTGTTAAACCTGAGGGCTGACTTTAATAAAAACTTAATGTAAAACTCCATCTCTGATATGCAGCTGATATGAGCATCAAATCGATGAATTCATTATTTATTTGTATTTTTTTCTATTGTGTCTATTTTAGCCTCAGAGGCATAGAAATCAGATTTTAGTGCCTCTTTAGTTTGGTGAACTTGTGTTTTTCGTCTCTTCAGTCTCATTTTTGTCCTCAAACATCCCACCTTGACCCGCGTCTTGCGCGTCAGCTGACACATTGAAGTCTGTGTCTTCTGAGTTGTTGTCCTGGTTATTTTTGTCCCAGTAACATCTCAGGCTGTCAAGCCACTGTCTGTCTGAGAATAAAAAAAAACAAAAAACATCTAATGTGAATTTTGGCAAATCAAGACGCATTTTATTTTGGTGAAATAACAGCATCATATAAAACCTGCCTTTGTCTCTTCTTCCTAAGTTTTTTTCCCACAAAGCATTGCGGTAAATTGCATTTACATCCAACGGGTTGGCCATTTTTCTCTCAATTTAAACTGGATTTTAATCATTGGGACACATGGGTCTATATATCACTGCGCCATTGTCTCACACACGCACATGTATGATTTAGATAGTAGTCCCACATCCCCTGTCAATGAATGCCCGCACAATAATCTCCCAGCATCCTCCTCTCCCGTATCCCGAAGGATCCTCGATATTTAAATAAACATAAATGAGTCTCTGCTCACAGCAAATCGACGGCGCGCGTTTTAAAAAATGGGCTGAAATATGGAACTACTTGCTGGAATGAATGGATGGAGTGAAGAAAGCCATTAGGTGTCGGCCATTAGCCGTTCATCATTTGGAAATGAGCTGATCAGCACTTTAAGAGATGTAGCCGCCGTTGGTGGAGGAGATAGATGATTCATTATCCTTGCGAAATGTGGCACGTTGCTCCCTCGGATCCATATCACATTAGAGCACAATGATCCTTAATAGGAAAAGTTTTGTTTTAATAAATTGAACAGCAGACGCATTTAAAGGTGAAGGAAAAAAAAAGTGTTGTTTATTCATTTTTTTTATTCCAGGTGTATTTGCGACTGGTGTACGGTTGTTTCTCCACATCCGACATCAGATCACTTTCGGGACGTGGAGTGTTTTTTTTTTTTTTTTTTTTTTTTTTTTTTTTGCTGATTACAAGGCGCCCGGTCGACACTTCGGAAATTATTCATGCAATCTTATTTTCACGGGGGTGGCCTCCATTACAGCTCCCATTACACACACACACAACCATGCACTCAACGAAACGAGCCGCCTGGAAACAAAAGGTTAAACGATGTCGTCTTTTCTTTTTTCTTTTTTTTTTTTTTCCTTTCATAGTCTCAAAAACTTGTATTATAATGGCTCAGAAAGATTGAGTTTGAACAACGACACTTAAGCAACAGAGGCTATTTGCGCAGAATGCGAAAGCGGATAAATGTGGGCAGTCAGTCGGGACTCGGATGATATGAGAGAGAGCGGCTATTGAATTAGCAATTTGTATTTTCACTCTTTATTGTGTTACCTGTAATGTGAGAGGAAACATGTTGAGCTCGTTCTCCCAGGTATCAGGATGAGAGTCATCAGTGGTAATGGATATGAAGATTGTGTCAAGTTTAGTGGTAAAAAAAAGAGACCTCATTGAGTTTGTACTTGTATCATTTGTGGGATTCGATGGAAAAGACGAGATTTGATGCCAGCGTCGACACATTTGCATAAAAAGTACGGTTCACCTTTAAGAATTGAGGTTTGTGTCTCTCGATGTGATCAGGAAAACGGCCATGTCATCTCCAAACTCCAAATCACTGCATTTCACTCCATCTTTTTCTCCAACCAGCCCCCCCCGCCCCCACTCCATCCACTGCTCCTCCTTCTCCTCCTCCTCCTCCTCCGACGTTTCCATCGCGACGGAATCAGACCCAGTGTCAAAGATCACCAGAGACTTCACAATAATTTATATGCAAATGGGATGCCATCTATTAGCCTTTCACAGAATCCGTTTAGATTATTAGAGAAAACAGAGCACCTGATCTTTTTTTTTTTTTTTTTTTTTTTTTCCCAGGCTCCACCAGAGTGGAATTATATTGTCATAAAAACCCTGGGAGATGTTTTAAGAGATTACCCTTCACTCGTTATGTAACCTGATATCATGCCCTTTATTCCCAGGACTCGTTTTGATGGATGCTTGGAAATGTTAGAAATTAAACCTGAGATTAGCATAGTGCTAAATCTTTTATAGTCACAGATTTAAATGGAAGGAAAATGTTAGAAGTAGTTCAGATTGAATCCACGAATTCATTAATTTAGCTGGTGAAGTAAAAAAAATTATAATAATATATATATATATATCTACATGTATGTACAAATATCCAGTCCAGAATGTGTAACCTGACTCCCTGGATAGTGGAGCCATAATGTAAACTGTGCCCCATTGTGAATAAAATATAGCCTCCACCCTGAAATACCCCAGGGACACGGTGTAGGCCCGTTGTTTCTGCTCACGCTCCCTGGATAGTGGAGCCATAATGTAAACTGTGCCCCATTGTGAATAAAATATAGCCTCCACCCTGAAATACCCCAGGGACACGGTGTAGGCCCGTTGTTTCTGCTCACGGCACCGATATATTTGGCTCCTAATTTGTGCAGAGCGATAATATTTTGCGGTTGGTACCAATGACGGCGAGTTTGGATGAAGGTGTGAGAGCGAGAGAGAGAGAGAGAGAGTAATGGGTGGGGGTGGGGGGGTGTGCCGCATGGAGGCTAATTAAATGACAGGAGATGAGGGAAATGCTGAAAAAAAAAAAAAAATCAAAGGTTGACACGCGAGCGAGGACGTGATGTGTCGGCCATCAACATACATGACAGGTGGAGGAGAGGAGTCAGCTGACAGTTTTCGATCACCTGGACCTAACATGTCTCTCCGGGCCTCTGAGGTTCACCTCCATCTCGTGTCACTACACAGTCACCTGACCCCCCCCCCCTCCACCCCCCTTCTCAATTACCAAGACACAACACTAGAGTCCACAGGCTGCAGCTTCATGGTGACCAGAACCTGCCATTGTGACACGGCT
>JAFBJU010000398.1:513995-567197 GCA_016785305.1 Colistium nudipinnis
ATATTTTATGCACACGCCTTGAGTTTTAAGGCCATAAATCATCTGATTAATGGCTTGAAATGTAGATGATGCCGTTGCCTGTATTAAATATTCAACCTGTAATATCAATTGAAGTATTTAGAGGGAAACGTACTGGCTCTACTGAGGTAATGGTACTTTTGACAATGTGGTGTTATTTGGTTGTTATTTTATATTTATTTACCACTTCGGTGCCTTTGGTGTATTTTTTTCACTTACTGATACAAACATAGACCTACGCTGTGGTGAAATTCAGTGGTTAATGTCGGTCACATTTACAATTTGCAGGCGAGAAGCTATCTGCCTCACTTTTAGGTTTATGGATTTATTGATTGACTCTTTTCCATCGAGCGCCAGGTAAATCAGCCCTCAGAGAATCCCAGCATGCTCTCTGTCATTTGTAAACCAGACACACATGATGTTTGATTTGATTTTCATGATATATAGATAATGAGAAAGGTATACCACCTGACACGGAGTTTGAACTGCAGCCTTGAAGCCAAGGAGCTGAAGGCTTATATATATATATATATGTATATATTCTAGTCATAATATTTATCCACCATATATAGAGCATTCTTTTTAAAGTAGGTGAGGTGGACGGGACGCAATCATCATCGCTTCCCAACTGGTTTTCCAAAGCGGTTTATCCCTCCTCCTTCCGCAGGCCCCACCCCCCCCCCCCCCCCCCAAAAAAAAATAAAATAAAAAACAAGCCGTGTTATTTTTCAACTTGAATTATCCGTGCTGCTGGTCCATGCTGCAGTTGCAATGATTCATTTTAAAAATTCAATTTTGCAGCTTAAACACTGTCTGAGTGTAATGGGAACAGGGATATTAAGCATTGCCAAATTAAAACTATCCATAACACTGATTAAAAGCACTGCTCAGGACGCACGCACACGCGCACACACACACACACACACACTGGGCCGCACAAAAGAACAGCAAACGTGTCCATTGTGTGTGCTGCTGACATCTTTATTTTAATTCCGAAAGCTTCACAAAGCAGAAACCATTAGAGAGCAGACGGTCGGGGAAGAAACTCAGCTTCACGTCCAGGGCCTTGAAGGCTTTTTTGTTCTTAACGGAAATTGGTAAAAAAAAAAAAAAAAAAAAAAAGAAGCTGTGTTTGTTGCGTCGTTTACGCATCCCATATTAAAGCGCAGGAAGCGCACTCATTACAGCGCTTTGCATTTTAAGCTCCTCCTTCCCATAATTGGCTTGACCTTTTGTTTCTGCAAGGTAAATAACCTTCTCGTGGTTTTTCACTTTTCAGATGGAGATTCAATGAGTTACAGTTTTAACGGCGACTTCGCCAAATGAAAACGGCGCCAGGAACGTAAACAGGAAGTGATTTGTTGCGTGTTGTTTTATGGGAAATCACAGCGTTTCATCACTTTGCCTCCCCCCCCCCCCCCCCCCCCCCCCCCCCCCCCTCCCCCCCCCCCATTTCCTTGTATTAGTTCTCCTCCTGCGCCCGTTGGACCAAACACGTCGGACCGTTCGCAAACTCCACGCCAGTTTTGAAAAATGAGCAAATAAATCACTGGTGAGAACGGCTCATTGAGCAGATCCTTGGCAATCTGAGAAACAGTCTGTGTGTGTCCTCTCCTGTTTGCTGACGTTGATGAATTCCCGCTTCATCAAGCGGCTCAAATTCAGACTGATGTGTTATTGATATATTTGATGTATTTTATGACTGGATGTGTACGAGGATGATGTATTTTCCAGATGCGGGGAGGTAATGTGGAATATCAAAAGTATTCCGGGGGGGGGGGGGGGGGGGGGGGGGGGTGAGGGGGGTGACAGAGAGAATTCATATAACGAGATAATCGTGAGGTTGTCGAATCTGCTGAGCCGGGAATTTATTCATTTCAAGTTTGTGTTCTTGATCATTTAGGCATTGAACACACCCGGCTCTGTAAGTATCCACAATACACACACACACACACACGCGCGCACGCATCCACCCACACACACACACAAAACTACACACACACACGCACACACACACACGCACGCACCCACACACATTCACACACATGCACGTGCACACGCACACACACACAAAACCACACACACACACAAAACCACACACACACCCAAAACTACACACACACACACACACACACACACGCACGCACCCACACACATTCACACACATGCATGTGCACACGCACACACACACACACACGTACACACACACACATACACATATATACCCACACACACACACACACAAGCACGAGCGCACCCAAACACACACACACACGCACACACACACACACCAACACCCACACATGCATGTATACGCACCCATCCCACCCACCAACCCACCCACCCATGGAACCCTGTAGCTATCAAAAGACCACCAGACTGGATGCTGAACGGCAAGATGTGTACACACGCACGCACCCACACACATTCACACACATGCACGTGCACACGCACGCGCACACAAAACCACACACACACACACACACGTACACACACACACATACACATATATACCCACACACACACACACACACGCCGGAGCGCACCCAAACACACACACACACGCACACACACACACACCAACACCCACACATGCACGCACATGCACCCACTCCCCCCCCCCTCCCTCCCCCCCCCCCACCCTCCCCCGCACGCACACACGCACACACGCACACACACCCACGCACCCACACATACACGCACCCACACATACACGCGCCCACACATACACGCGCACACACACACTCACACACACCCACGCGCACACATCCACATCTGGGCAATATATAGCTTAACTGATAGCTGATATGTCATAGTATAAATATTAATTAGCAAATGCGTTCACTTATTTAAATATATGGTGTGTTTTTTAATTGATCAATTAAGCTCACAAATAGTTTCACCTTAAAATATTCATTTTTAAGTTACAGTCCTGACTTCCTGGCGTATATGGAGCCAGCTTTTGATGACCCGCTCCAAGATATTATGATGGAGGAGGAGGAGGAGGAGGAGGATAGGAGGATGAAGGAGAATGAGTAGATGAATGAGAGGAAGAAGAAGGAGGTGGAGACAGAGACTGCTCATATGGGATTTTATACGTTTTAAGATGTGAGATTTCCACGCCGTCCTATATGAATTCAGCTTCCGTGCTTCAAGACTCCTCTCTGAAAATGCTGAGTCTTTGTAACACCATTTTTTTTTTTTCCACAATGGAAAAATCATCACATCCGATAATCTGGCAATCATCCAATCCGTACTTTAACACAGATTAGCATTATATTTGGGTTTCTCAGTCCACTCGACTGGACCCGACCTCTGTGACACCGTATATATTATATATTATATCATGAGGTTACGGGGTCAGAGGTCAGAGGCCGATCGTAGCCTGCGGTCAGGAATCCTGGTGCGGCTTCACATGTAAGCGGAATCATTTTTAAGTTAACAGGGAACGAGATGAACCAGGAGGCCGTCCAGTTCATTGAAGCGGACCGTGAATCGAGACGACAGCCGGTTACCAGCTTTGAAATACTCTCCCTGTCCTCTCTGACATTCGGTGGTATACGGTGACTTGTGAGAAGTGATCCCTTCACCCGTTCAGGGTCAGCTTTTTGGGGAATTTTTTTTCATTTTTTTTTTTCTCTCCTTAACTTTTACCAGATGTAATATTGCATCTAATGACTTGAACTCCGCCGAAGAAGAAGAAATAAAAAAAAAATCTACTCCCCTGACAGGCCCATAAAGCAGAACAGATGACTGTGTTCGCGCTGGTATATGAATAAATAATGGAACCCTGTAGCTATCAAAAGACCACCAGACTGGATGCTGAACGGCATTCATTTCATATGCTAGTCAATAATTGCACATTGATTTAATATTTGAGAAGGGCAATTTGAAGGGAAGGATTTTCAGCCTCTGTCTCCTTATTTATTTCGTGAGGGTGCGTTTGCATAATCACTGCGCTATATAGGAGTTTTAGACATAACCTTATTATTGTGGATATAAATCATGTTATATGAATAACGAAATGATCACACCGCGCCTGGTGTAGTGTGGTTTTTAATCAGTCCGCCCGGATTTATTCTACCTGACACATGTCGAGCTAAAAGTTGAGAATGGGGGGTCTCCCTGTGGCTGAACTGTATCCTGATGTGGATATCCGCTGTTTTAGCAAGGCGTGGTATTAAAAATCCTTCTTTTGGATATCAGTGTCATGTATGTACGTGTCGACGAGCAAGGGCAAACATATTACACGTGACTTTAATCCTCTTTTATTTATCCGCGGTCCGATTGGGTCTGCTGTGTTTTTTTTCTTTTCTTCCCGAAGCTGTTGCTGATAATAAGCCTAATTTCAGCTTCGCAGTCAAATGTGTTTTAAAAAAAATTATAATAATCACAATACAAATCACTTTATGTTGGTTAAAAAGGGATGAAAAGCCCTGAATAAAAAACTCTGTGTACATCGCAGTTAATCACGGCTTACATTTTACAAATCACTTCAGCGCGGCGTGAGAGGCGGAGGAGAAAAAAAAAAAGAAAAACTAAATCCAGGCTTGTTAACCGAGCAGAGTGATGCTGCTTTGGTCGGCTCCATAAAAAAAAAAAAAAACAGAGCGAGGGGACACGGCTGGTTTGGCGTGGCATAAAGAAACAGGGGAGCTACATATAGCCCGGCTCTGTCAGAGATCTGCCCTACCAGCACCTCTAAACCTCATTAATTAGCACGCCACATCGCATTACCCCAGCGGTTGCCTGGCAACCGCACCGCCAGGAGGAGACTCCACGAGGTTAGCCGAGTTTAACTTTTATTGTCTGTTGTGGAAGTGTCGCGGCACCGTGAGGTCTCGAGTGGAATTTGGACAGCCTCTTTTCATTGGTAGAATCAGCGCACTATATATATATAGATGTATTTTATTTGTATTTTATAGTTTTATTTTTTTCATGCATATATCAGCACTACCTGGGCAGACACAGGGGTCTGTGTGTGTGTTTTTGTGATATATATATATTTTTTAATTCTTTTTCATTCCCTTTTATGTTGAGCATCAGGAAATAGAGGTCAGCATTTAAACCTAACACCACTGCGCGCGTTTGACAGCATGAGCAGAGCTCCGGGGGTCTTTCTGTGTGTGTGTGTGTGTGGGAGGGGGGTGTAATAAGGAAAACCTTGAGAAAGTGTGTGTCCACTTCCTCAGCACCGATCCTGCAGGCTGACTCACTACGAGACAATAAAGCTTATAGAATAAAAAAGTGGAGTGAGTGAGTGTATATAAACACCATTTGTGTTACTGCGTTATATAAAAAAAAAACAAAAAAACAAAACAAAACAGTGGCATTTTTTTTTTAATGGACTCGGATCTACTAAAGAGTCTTGCATGTGTTTCCTGCTGTGGCGGGGGGGGGGAAGGGGGGGTGGTCGTGGCAGGCAGCTGCTGGCGTGCATGCCGCGCGCAGGCGGGGGGGTGAGTGGTGTGTGTGTGTGTGTGGGGGGGGGGGGGGAATGAGTGTATATAAACACCATTTGTGTTACTGCGTTATATAAAAAAAAACAAAAAAAACAAAACAAAACAGTGGCATTTTTTTTTTAATGGACTCGGATCTACTAAAGAGTCTTGCATGTGTTTCCTGCTGTGGCGGGGGGGTGGAAGGGGGGGTGGTCGTGGCAGGCAGCTGCTGGCGTGCATGCCGCGCGCAGGCGGGGGGGTGAGTGGTGTGTGTGTGTGTGTGTGGGGGTGTGTGGGGAGGGGGGGGTGGGGGGGGTGACTTTTTTCTGCTGCCCACCTTGGCACGCGGCGGTCTTGTCTTCAGATCAGAGCTTTGCCACGAAACTGGAGGCTGGCGGCAAATCCAAGTGTCCGGGGGAGATAAGGCGGCCGGGGGGGACACTACGGATGCAGACATTAGCCGAGCGCAGACCTGACGGAGGCCGTGCCCAGGCCTTTGATAGTTGCCCACGGTTTCCGCCTCCCCTCCGGAGCGGGGCCACGTGGTCAGAGAGAGCGGAGACGCGGACAGGAAGTGGATCGGCTTATTTGCTCTGGTCACAAACGTGCCACAAAATCTCTAATTTGTTTTCAAATATTCATATTCAATCAAATACAACCTTTTGGGAAGCTATTTGTATTTTACTGTTCCGATGCAGGGGGGGGGGGGGGGGCCTTCCTTGCTGCCATTTTTTTTTTTTCCTTTTTTTTCCCCGTACTGACATGCAGCCGATTCCCAGCGGATTTCCGACATGCCATGATTTGAGCTCTCGGCTTATCTGACAGTAGCAGTGCCTGTCCCGTCCCGATTCTCACATTTACTGTACCGTCTCTCGCTCGTTCTCGCTCTCTCTCTCCCTCTCTCCACTGGCTTCCACTCACTCTGCCGTTTGCTCGTAGTGCCAATTCTGCGACGAAAAAAAAAAAAAACGGAAAAAAGCTGTGACGGGGGGGGGGGGGGGGGGGGGGGGGGGGGCAGCCGGGGGGGGCAGCCTGACAAAGTGGCTGTCACTCTCCAGCCGTGTTACTTTGGATGAGTAATTCCATAGCTGGAATAGAAAATAAATACATATCTGATACATACACGCAATAAACCACCTGATTGTTGTTTGACGCACAACAGGTTTCACCTTATAAAAAAAAAAAAGACACTTCCAACAGCGTGGACACTTTCTAGGGTGATCACAATATGCATGATATGAAAAATGATTTTGAAACCGAGTGTATTAATAGTTCATGCATTTTTCTGACATATTCCAATATCGTACTGCCTTCGTGGTAGTGTTGGTGGTAGCGGTTGTAGTACTGGCTGGGTTTTTCTTTTTCACAGTTTACTGAATAAGAATGTATCACAGAACCACACTCGCACACTCCCAGCGGACTTAAAGTCCACATTCATTCCAACAGACAGGCCGCCGGCTCGCCCATTTAAAAACCCTCGTCCCCTCCCCTGGTCCCAACCTCTGGACTTCATGGTTTGCGGGTTTCATTTAATATGCTTCCATCCAACAAATTAGAAAAAGGATGTAATTTGAAATTTAATATGGAAAAGGCATATAATAAAGGGTCACATTTGGTGCGTGATGAAATACTGTGTAATCCATCTTGCGGGCCGTGCCCTGTGGTCTAATCACGCAATGTCAAGTGGACTGTGAACCCAAGTTAGATCCATGTAGGTTCTCACTGTTCATGTTATATTTCCTCTACTCTTCATAATGATTATATATATATATATATATATTTATTTTATTTCAAATAGTTCCATTTTTGATCTCTTTTAATGTAAAACCTTATTCATATTGCTACATATTTTATTTTTCTATTACAAATAACTTGATTTTTTTTACAATTGTACAATTGATGTGTATTGCCAATAATCATTGATAACATATCTATTTTAATATATACATAATAACACTTTTAATAGGCAAGTCAGCGATTGGTGACCTATCCTTGTATTTATAAATGGTTTCCTAATCACTCCCCCTAGATATGGTAAACTATGGTTTTAAAAATCAATAAAACATCCGAGATGTGATTGGTGCCACCTTGTTAGGATTCAGTGACAAAGGGGAGATAGTGCAGATTTATTGATTGCGAAAAAAAAAAGGTAATTTTTCACCTTTTCTGCTTGAGTGACTCACAAAGCGAATAGTTTTTACACCTTATTGAAGACGTCGTTACATTTTTTAATTGTTGGACTAATTGTGCCCGCCTAAAATAAAGACTATTCGCTGGTATTTAAGCCCTCGATATCCAATCAATATCCTTATATGTGCTGTCTTGTTGTGGTCATTGATTTTTGAACTGGTCATAATAAGCTTTATTTTTATTTTATTCAGTAATTGCATGATTTAACCACTCAATCCATTAAAATTTGAGCTTTTTTTTTTTTTTTTCTCTCCCGCTATGCTATGATGATGAATATGCAGAAGTTAAACCTAACCTCCAGCGACATTCCCATTTATTGGAAGTGACTGTGCCAGCAGGCCGACAGGACTTTTTTTTTTTCCTTTCTAGTATTACCATTTCTTTTCACAAGTGCTCTGCCAGTGGCCCTGGACGCCTGGAGCTATTTTGCCCTGTGGGGAACATTTTTTCTCCGGCGACTGTTGCCAATCTCGTACCTGCCTCCCCCCCCAAAAAAAAAAAACGCTCGGTGCCAGTTTCCCAACGTGAGCGCGGCATCCAGCTCACCTAATTATCCCGGCGCTATGAGGCATGTCAGGGATGTATTCATCCTGCAGCTGCTGCTGCTGCCAAACTGGTTTCCAGTGTGTACTCTTTAATTGGTCTTCATTACAAAAGGTGCATGGGCAGAAAAAAACCCAAAATGCAGGTTCTGTTTGTGTTGTGAAATAGTCGATGGAGTGTGTTGTACAATAATTGGACTCCTGCAATTATATGGAGGAGTTTTTTTTTTTTTTTTATTGTATTACATTCACTCAGCACTCATACGCATATGTAAATGTGTGTATTTATTCATGTATAAGTTGGGAAAAATGAAGTAACAGGTGGGTTGGGTTGAAAAAACATGGCACCGAATAGTCAGGTGGTCAGGGTGCAGTTTTATAGCCATTTTTACACTTGTCAGGATAGAACAATAGATCTTTAAATTCCATTTTGCACAATTCCTTAATTGTGTCGTGAAAAACAACACCATGGCCTTTTTATCAGGAGCTGAAATGAGTTTTTTCTACCGAGTATAAATAAAAAAAAAAAAACCCGGCTTGTTTTTATTTTCCTTTCAAAAAATATGACCCATTCCGTCACGTCTACTAATCAATGCCCTGACCTCATTAACCTTTCGTCACCTGACGTGTACTGGACGCGATGAATGGCACGTGTGTGAACTCATGTGCATATATACATACGATAGTATAATATAATAGACTCAGGTTTGGCCCTTGATTTGTATCAATATTTTCCATAGGACAAATGAATACGTACAAAAAAGGATCCGGCCCATTCGGGGGGGGGCGATAAGCAGCGGCGCGTTGAAGGAGTTATCGGAGGCTCTGCCACCTGGCCGGCCGATAAAGGCCTGAACGCGGACCACCGGAACCGACGGGAAACAATTGATTTACATCATTATTACATCACAAGCGGGAGCGGATGCTAAAGCTGTGTAGGGCTCAGGTAGAGTGCAGCTAGGATTTGGCATTGTTTATGTCACGATGATTTATTTATTATGGTACAAATCAGTGCGTCTCATTCCGTCCAAATGTGAGAAATCCTTCAGCACGGCCAAAAAATCATTGATTTTGTTGCATGGAGAATGAAAACCGGCGTCCATTTTGAGATGTTGTGGATTTATGAGGAAGGCGAGGTGGAGTATGTTAGGAGTCATGGGATCTGAGGAGGTTTGGAGTGCGGCTTGTTCTTGAGCTTCTATCCTTGGAAAGTAGTTTTTTTTTTTTTTTTCTTCTTCTTCTTTTTTTAAATGACTTTTTAAGAGAGCAGCTGGCCACCACGGGGCCAATCTATCAGGTCCCGACTTCTTTTTGGGACAATAACATAGTTAAGCACCGGAGCAGAGAGAGAGAAATTGATCAAGTCACTCCCCTCAGAAAGTGATTTTTTCTTCTCTGGCTTTGATCAGAAGGTTGGAGAAGATAAGAAACTGAGACATTAATATCGCATTTCTCCAATCGACTAAAAGTAAAAACTCCAATCAATGAAAAGAAGAAGTTATAGTATTTCCTCGTTAAAATCTTTGTTGTGATTGAATTATCCTAGGTGGTTATGTCTACTCCAGCCAAAAATTCAATTTTTTATCAAACTTAGTGGAAAAATGTGTTAAAGAATCCATAAAAGAGTGCATACCTGATAAAAAAAAAGCAGCAGATCTGGGATTTTTTTTTCCTTGACATTGAGAGCATATTGACATTTTTCAGTAAATATTGTGTTGATCTTGATAGAAATTCATTGGGTGTTCAGTCGTCACCGGGGGGTCAAAGGTCACCCGGCGTCCTTGTTAAGGGATAAAAAACAACATTAAATCGTGGGAGCTACAGTATGTGATGTGGCAGGCCTCCTCTTCCTCCTCCTCCTCTTCCTCCTTTGAGTGTTTACACCTATTTAAGGACAGGAACGTAGAGAGGTGTAGGATGCTCTGGCCTCGGTGAAGGTACGTGAAGGTACGTGCTCGGCTCAGAGCACAGGAAGGGAGAATTGCTTCTAGGTCAGAGGATCTGAAACGTCAAAAATGTTTTACATACAATCTTCACACCTTTCAAATTCACCTCCAATATCCAAGTAAATAATAAAAATATGGATTTCAGAGAGCTAACAGGTAAAAACAAGGTAATTAAAAAGAAAAAATGACAGTAACAACAGATCATTGTAGTTCCGTGACTAATAATCCAAGGAAAGTCACGAGGATAGAAAATTCACATCAAATAAACTGAAGGCATTTGTTTTAAACAATTAGACTCGAATATGGTCAAGTTTTGAATATTACTTTGGCTGACATGCATTTTAAAAACAAAAAATATCATTCTGAGTTAACCCAACAGCTCAGTAATGAATAGCACTTGAATCGGAAGGCCGGAGAATTCCCACATTACACAAAATGTGCATTTCTGCCTGGAACTTTCCTTGAAATCGGAACATTTCATTGGTGCTCGCTGGTGTTAATGCAAAAAAAAAAAACTCACTCTGACATTTATTTAAAATCCAATTTAGCTCAGGTGCTGGGGGGATATCAGCTCCTGATGGAGTTTTGTGTCACCTCCCTAATGAAGGGACCAATGGAAGGACTCGCAGGCTGATGAATATGAGCAGATGTCACACAGTGATTTGACATATATTCCATCAATTTCGCCGCGTACCTGCGAGGAAATAAAATGTGTGAATAACTCATGGGGTAAACAGAGCTGCTCATATAGAACCTCAAAATTGTAATAAAGTAGAAACCAAATCATCCTGTATCCACGTATAGATGTGTGTGTGTGTGTGTGTGTGTAATTTAGATTGGTTCTGTCATTTGGACATTTTTGAATGAGGGGAGGGGGGGGGGGAACATGCACTTACAGAATGGGCACATTTACATATTTCTCGGTGGATTTTCTGGCCAACTTGTAACGTAACTAACCAATTAGTATCTCCACGTAGAGGATTCAGCAGACCTTTAAAGGATAAACACAGTTGGAGAGCTGAAGTCCACGGAGAGATGTAAATTGAAGGTGTGTGTGAAAGCTTCCCCTCTGATTCCCTCTTTTAGAAAATGCCAGGATTTGACAGAATGGCAAAAAACAGTATAAAGGTCTTATCTTGATGACCTGCTTAGACTGATAGAACAAAATATTGCCATTTTAATAAAAATGCCTCCTGACATTTCTGTCATTCTCTAATTCCTTTCTGTCAAGGTGACCTTTTCGTAGCCTCTTCTGCGAGATGCTGCGCACTCTCTGATGAACTTCCTGTGGGGAAAATATAGGCCAGGGTTCATTGTACCGGGGGGCCGTGAATGGAAACCGAGACGTCGGGAAAATAAGTGCTATTCAAAGAGAAAATAAAATAAAAGAAATAATAAATGTCATAATAATAATAATAATAATAATAATAATAATAATAATAATAATAATAATAATAATAATAATAATAATAATAATAATAATAATAAATAATAATAATACATTTAATAATACTAATATATATTACATAAAGAAAAAAAATACCAATAATACAAAAAAATACTAAAGAAGTAGTAATAAAATAAATACAATAAAATAATAATAATAATAACTACTGATTTCTTAATATTTCTCACGCCCCGGCGCCGCCGTCTGTGCGATTGTGGACAGACACGGACTCCGCTTCACTCCTGTCGGTCTGCGCGTTACCCCCCGCCTTTCAAATTAATCGGCGGCGTGACCTTTTTGCGGGGCGTCATTTGTCATGTGACTGCGGAGATGGAAGTGTTGCCGTGTGAGATTACTGTGCGCACATCTGTGCCACTGCCGATTTGTCGTATCGCAATGATTCATGACATTACTGTGGGTTTAAAAAAAAAAAAAAAAACGCTTTAAAACTGTCATTATTGAGACGCTGAAGCGTAAAATATTTGTCAGCTCAGACACATCAATGCACAATGCGCACGAGTCGCATGCCGCTTGGACGCCAACGTAATTAGCCAAGCCTCTCACAACATTCTTTAACAAGACGTCTTAAGACCTAATAAGACGTCAAATAAATTCTGGCATGTTTTCCCGGGGAAAGCAGCCACATTGTTGTGAGTTTTTCTTTTTTTTTTTTTTCTTTTTGTGAATACTTGTTGGCAACCTTCAGCGTGCACACGGCTTCATTCCTTAAAGCCCAAAAGCAGTTTGGCACATTTTCCAGCGAAAAAAAAAAAAACAACAAAAAACTCGCTTGCATGTGACTGAGTGAGCGGCGAGTGGATTGCCGCTGGAAACCAGTGAACTCAATTTGACATGTGAGCGGATCCCGATCCACCAAAGTGTGTTAAAATGGCAAAAAATGCAGATCAGGCCGTGGAGTCTTTCGATTGAAAGCAAATAGAGCTCGTGGTTTCAAACTGTCTGCGCGGCCCCTGGAGGAAACCAACATGTGCCCTGCTTGCCCCCCCGGCTGTCAGAGTTCATCACATCATTTCTGTCTCGATTAGAAGCAGAGATAAAAACCCACAACAAGCAAATAGTCGATAAAAAAGAATCCCCAATATAAATATTTGATATTTTCCTTAATAAATCCTTAGGTGTTAGGTCTACGGCCAGCGGGAGTTTGCCCTTTGGCGTCGTTGACCTTTTGTAGGCAAAACCATTGGGCAATCATGCCTTCCCTTAATGTTGAATTGTTATTCATTCATTTAGATTTAAACCAAGGGGTTGATGCACCTAATACGCTCAACTCTACATTTAAGCATGTTGAATTTAGCTGAAAACGTCATTGTGCCAATGAAAAGCCTCCATGAGTGCAGATTCCTGATCTGGTGACATGAGATACATTTTATCTTATTTGCTGGTCAGTAAACTAAGCTACGAGCAACATGACTGCGGCATATTAACATCTGGAGCCGTTTTTTTTCTTCTTTTTCTTTATTATAAGGACATTTGAAAGTTGAGAAAAATGGGAACATATTGAATCTGAAAAAAAAAAAAAAAAAGGAAACGGTCTGTCCTCAGATTTTGTGTGGAAAGTGGCCTCTCCTCTCACCTCGTGTCTAGTTAGACACAACTTGACATGTTTCCTGTGGCTCGGAGGATTGTTTGTCTAAAGAGAGATGCCAATTAGTATGATGTCTGGAAGTAGAGGGCTGAGGTCGGAGGATGCCCCCAAATATACACACAGTACAGGTATAGGGCTAGTTAGAAAAAGTATATTTGTCTCTCAGTTATTCGATTTAAAAAAAAATGCTGTCAGCCCAGAGGAGAAAATGTAACTATTAGATGGTTGATGAGATCATTTTGTCTATTTAAAAATTAATAGAAATAAAATCCCTGTTTCTAAATCTACGTTTAATAGTCTTGAAGACATATTACAACAGTACATGAAACACAACTCATGTGTTTTTTGTTTTTTTTACACATAATACACGTTTGTATATTTGTAATTCCTGCTGCACATCGTTATCAGGAAGTTTGGTGCCATTTTTCAAAATAATTTCATTTTAATGTCTGCAGTGTTATATTTTTGCCCCTCTTCAATATCATGGAGAATATGCTTTCACTAGTCTCAGTTTTTTTTTTTTTTCATAATTGCCTTCTACTTATTCTGAGGCCAGAGGCTTTTTTGGAGCTGTAATGTTCATCGCGCCGGCCTCTGGACACTGCTCCCACAAATCACTGCAAGTCACTCTGCAGATTTCCAAGGTAAAGTTCACAGATGAGTTTTTGTGTGTGTGTGTCTTTTGTTCTTTGATCAGGACAAAGAACAGAAAAAAAAAAAAAATAGAATATCAATTCAGTGGTGAGTTCGTCCTGAAATAAAAACTGGACGGACTCCACTCGATAAGTCACGCTCAACTCGGTCTAATAAATAACACATCATATCCCATTATTGAATCCATCCAATCACATTAACCAATAACGAGGATAGCAATGGGGAACAGGTGAGAGGTAGGCAGCTCAATTCCATCCCATAAATAAAGCCGAGCCGACCAGCTGAGGCCGCATCCAGACTGACAGCTGCCAGAGAGCTGGGAGCCGTCAGAGCCTCCAGCGTGACCTCGGCGTCTCGCTGGTATTTTCGGGAATGACAGGAAGTGGGTGGTGGCGGCGAGGAGGTCAGATGTAGCTCTTCTCTTTGTTCTATTTGTTCTCTTTTCAACTTCAAACTTGCACAGGATTCTTTTTAAAGTCAACTTATAGCGCTTGTATATATATATATATATATTTTTTTTTGGTTTGTTTAGTCTTTTTCTATTTATTTTTGTTTTCATTTAGAGCCCCTTGATGATAGTTTACTGTGTATATGAAAGGATGATATTGGATATATATCTGTTTAAATGTATTGTGTCATTGGTATACAATATATCTGCTGTCAATGTGATATGAAGAAAATAGCTACTGTGTGCAGAGTTATTGTATTTAAAAGCAAAGTAATAACCTATCTATACGGACACGGATAAAAAAAAATATATATATATATATATATATAAAAAAAGCTGAGGCATTGAAAGCCAGTGGAAATTTGCAATTTAATGAAAGTTTGTATCTTTAATAATAACAGAGCAAAAAATGACATTGTCACTGGAGCTTGGATTATGGGTTTATTGATGACTACATCACAACTTGTTGGCTGATGGTCCAAGGTCATGAATGAGTAGATTATTAAAAAATGAACATTTGAAAAAGAAAACAAATTGAAAAATCTCAACAGACCATTGTGATTGATAAGGTCTTCTCTCGGCTTCAACGTATAATCAATAACACGCATGTTCTGCATATTTTCCCCTCCTGCGTGGAGTACGTTAGATGAGAGAATCATATTCATCCTAAATCAGATTACTGGGATTATTGGGAAGACTTTCAGTGTAGAGGACGTGGATTAGGGATGTGGTGTGTGTGTGTGTGTGTGTGTGTGTGTGTGTGTTGCTCTTTGATGACTAAGGAATTTCAAATCCTTGACGTGTAAAAGCGCTACTTGGGGAAGGAAAAAAACGGCACCAGATTTAAACTATTTTAAATTTCAAGTTATCACAGTGTTATTTTCATATTATTATGGAACAGACATTTTCTGTGTGGTAAAACCTCTTGGAGCTGATTTATCCGTATTACACCACATTCCCTGACTATTTTAGAAGCCTGCACATATTAGTCATCTCCTTTTTTTTCCTTTTTTTTGGGGGGGGCTCCGCTGAGGATGGAGTCTGATGAGTGAACAGACTGAGCACATAGGCGGATGAATCCAATTGAATTACATATCTTTTATAAGGGTCACTGTCACACTCCATTGGTTTCATCAGAGTGAGTCATCACCGGCATTATATTAAAGCAAACATGTGATATTAACCATTAAAAGCTCAATTTGAAAAGAAATGCAATTTATAATAATAATGAGAAATTTGACACCATGTATCGGGATCACGTTTAATGTATTCTTATATTAAGTCTTTTCTTCACCATAGTGACTCCGGCAGCATTGTCTTTGTGGTTTATATTTGTTGCCTGGGTACCTTCGCTCCTGGAACATGGTGATTAGGTGCTTATGAACATCCCATGGCAGCAACCATTGACTCCTTTGTAGCTCCTGGTTTTTCACCTTTTCAATTCTTTCATAGTTTACATGTGAGAAACAACAGCACAATTTGACCCTAACGAGCAATTAGAAAAGAAATCACAGCATCGTTTCTAACCGTGTGGATTCCAATTATGTTTTTCAATAACTCACATATAAAATACGTACATATATATATTGTGGTATATGAAGGTTGTGTCGTTCTTCTTCTACTGCAGTATAACTGATCCCGGGTCGTCCACAGTGGGTCAAACAGATGCGTTCTGCTCATTGGAGTCATTTCCATAAGCTCTTCTACTCTTTCTTTTGCTATTCTCCTCCTCCGACCTGTCACCACTTCTTCTGATCTCTCTCTCTCTCTCTTCTCGTTTCGTTCCTCTCAGCTGATGCTCCGATATGAAGCAGAAACATAGCCGGATTTAGGCTGATTTAATCTAGTCGTGCAATATAATATAACAAAAAAAGACATATATAGGCCAATGTACATTTGTATGTCCATTAAAATATCACACCCAACACTGTAAACAAATAAATATATATGCCACTATTTCTTTTTTTTCATCTGGACACATACGTCTGAATAACTCCAACTGCTTTGAAAGTATTTACCTTTTTCTTTACATATACTGTTCCCAATCAAAATATAATAGAATTATTTTTCTACTTATTTCACTGATTCTGTTTATTATGTGAGAAAACAGATGAGCAAATGTGTTGCTGAAAGGATGGTCACCCGTGAGATGCAGGATTGCCGTGGTTGCCGTTGGGTAGCAATTAGCATCTGCACAGACCATGAAAAAAAAACCCACTGAAAATCACCACTGAACCATTTTTTCTTTTCTTTTTTTCCATGAAGCTACTCTACATACAGTGCTAATGAAGTAAACAGCAGATATACTGAGGGCTTTTTATTTATATTTTACTAGAAGTTACCAGAATAAGAGCAAACACAATAACAAGAAAGTTTGCATGAATTTACACTTAGTCCGAAAAGAAAAGCAAATAACGGAAGTTGTGAACAAATTTGGTCAAGATTAAAATGTGCACATTTTACTATTGAATTGAAAGCTGCCACCTTAAACTTTAGGAATGATTTGTGGTTGTATGGACCAGACAGAATAAAGAACTTTGATTTTTTTAAAGAAACATGAGACACACACACACACACACTAACGCTGCTGCTTTTACGTAATACAATATATATATATATATATATATATTTTTTTTTTAAATTTTCATTCATCCAGTCTTGTGCCTTTTTCTCGGAGGAATATAAAATTATAATCTGGGAAATGATAATGGCCATAATGGCTGTGATGGAGCTTTGTGGAATTTCATCAATATTTAATTTGCAGAAATAGTAAGAGTGCAAAAAAAAAAATGGAATGACTTGAAATAAAATGTTTTATTTGGAGGGGGTTGGCCTGTTTGGGAGCATCCATGCGCATAACCGCCGTCGGTTTGCTCCCAACTTACCCAAAGTGGCAGTCTACGCCTGGAATAGGAAATATTGATCCAGTCTTAACCTCCACACATTCAAAGTGCTCAGGGTGAGGAATTTATTATGCCTCGGGTGACACCATTCAACCCCTTTAAACCTGGAAATTAGACTGTGGAATCAATACCACGTACTGTATGTCTTTGAACACCAAAGACTTGACTTAATCATACCTGACTTCATGTCGAAAAGAGAAATGTTTAGCCTTTTGATTTTTTTAAAGAAACATGAGACACACACACACACACTAACGCTGCTGCTTTTACGTAATACAATATATATATATATATATATATATTTTTTTTTTAAATTTTCATTCATCCAGTCTTGTGCCTTTTTCTCGGAGGAATATAAAATTATAATTTGGGAAATGATAATGGCCATAATGGCTGTGATGGAGCTTTGTGGAATTTCATCAATATTTAATTTGCAGAAATAGTAAGAGTGCAAAAAAAAATGGAATGACTTGAAATAAAATGTTTTATTTGGAGGGGGTTGGCCTGTTTGGGAGCATCCATGCGCATAACCACCGTCGGTTTGCTCCCAACTTACCCAAAGTGGCAGTCTACGCCTGGAATAGGAAATATTGATCCAGTCTTAACCTCCACACATTCAAAGTGCTCAGGGTGAGGAATTTATTATGCCTCGGGTGACACCATTCAACCCCTTTAAACCTGGAAATTAGACTGTGGAATCAATACCACGTACTGTATGTCTTTGAACACCAAAGACTTGACTTAATCATACCTGACTTCATGTCGAAAAGAGAAATGTTTAGCCTTATAGTGACAAACAAAATAACACACTTACTTTGTTTTGTGTGATGCAACTACATATTTTTTTTATTTATTTATCATTATTTGCTGAAATAATTGACATGAAGAGAAAAAAATATATACCAGTGATGCATTATTCTTATCTGTGCAGCTCTTTGACACCTAAAACCAAAGCCTTATATAAAAAATATATATAATATATTATTAAAAAAATAAACATTCTGTCTTTTCAATTACATTTAATATAGATTTCATTTGCATATCTTATTTTGCCCACAGCATGGTATCAGTTATATTATTATTCACCGTCAAAGTTTTGAAGATTTTCTACTGCAGTGATTTATATTTTAGGGCTTTTCAACGTTATTAGTTTTAATTTAATTTGATCATATTCACTTTAAATGTTGCATCTTGCCTCGGTTTGACTTTGGAATACTAAAAAGTCACAGGTTATTACATGGAGCAATGTATTTGTATTAATATTGCGTTGGTTTATGATCATGTGACAGCAGAGGATATTGATTTGCTGAATCCTTGTGTTGTTGTTGTTGTCGATGCACAGATGTGTTAATTGTTGTATAGCTCGACCTTGTGTTTTTTAACCTCTGCCGCATGTTTGCACTAAACACTGAAGGTGTGATCACACCAAGCAGGATTCGAGCAGTTTATTTAAAACCCACTTTATCTCTGCATTTTTATAGCAACAGGGGGTCAGGTCACGGTGTGCCGTGTAAAAGATGTTGGATTAAGAAATTTACATAAATTTCCGTCTTGCTTCTTAATGTTTTTAAGAAGAAGGGGAAAAGCAAGATGAAACAATTTACGACAAACTAATTGGATTTAGCAACATTTAAGTGGACACCTTTGTGTTTAAAGCTTTTTTTTTTTCTGTTGCTTCAATGTTCTTGAAAAAAACCCTGTTGAAGGTCACAACAAATCAGTTGTTGGTGCATTTATTTGAATCGTCTCCGGGATTTCAGAGCTGTGTACCAGCTTCTCCATGGTTTCTAAATCTGCGCAATAATCACGTCAGCACTGTTTAATTCATCCTTTCAAACACGTGGGATTAAAAAGGAACCAAAACAAGAGACAAATATAACTCTAACACTTACGCTTGGCTCAAACCTAGCAAACTGTAGGTGTGACCGATGCGTTAAACTGTCACATATTCCCAACCTTTGTGTGCAATGGAATTTTATATAAAAATGAACAGAGGCCATAATAAATGGGCCGCGCGCCCAGAGTCGGAACCGAACCTCCGACCCCGCCGTAGACGAATCAATTGTGTATTGATGAAGTGTTGTAAGTTTGTATTTCATCATGTCACCGTTTGGCTGGGTGTCAGGCGGCAGGGAGGGAGGTGCCAGAACAGCTCAAATTAAGCGGCGTCTCCACCAACACGGACGGAGTCGCACGCTGCCAACTCTCTCCGCGCGGTCGCCTCTGGTTAGATTCCTGCGCGCCAAGAATCAGTGTAACAATAAACCCAGAGAGACGGTGTACCAGGGGCACCGCTGGCTCTGGAACCAAAAAGCATCCTGGATGACTTTGACAAACTGATTATTGAGCCGACGACTAACACGAGATTAATGTGTGTAATTACAACCAACACGGCTTATCTGTCGAGGAGAAGTTTTTTGTGTGTGTGACAGAAGAGTGAAGTTTTATGGTCTGATCTACGCAAACTTTGTCTGGTGGTATAATATAAAGTTCCGGGCTTACCGGGCTTTTTCATCTTCTCCATCATCGGTACAAACCTCGGGCTTCTCACACAGAGTTAAACAACAAATCAGAGCTGAGTGAATGTTTGCCTGAAATATTTGCTTCATAAAAGCCTCTGGATTCAGGCACTTTAGCAGGAAGCCTCCGTTAAATAATTCCAGACCGCAGATGTGGATCCATCAGTCCACACGGTCCACAGTTGAATTCCCGGTGAATGTTGTACAACTGTGGTGACCCCGACGTGTCACCCTTCAGGCCAGCGTGAGCACGAAACCGGTTCGGAGAACAAACAGGATTGTTTTAAGTATTGAGTAAAAAAATAAAAAGAAGTTAGTTAAACACCAGACTTTATGTGTGGCTGGTAGTGATAGTGGTAACTCCCTGCTGTCTGATTTCCTCCCGCTGAGCCTTTCAGCCCCAAAAACACGAGCAGCTTGGGGCGGACGCCCTGGGAGCAGCCGTCTGCCCGGGGGACAGAGGTGCTATTAATGTAATAAAACACATGAAGCCACGGGGGGGTCGCCTTTGAACGCCCGGCTGGTAAATGGCTGCTCTGCCTCGGTTAAAAAAAACAAAAAAAAACTCAGAGCATGAGTGAAGCCGACTCAGGATGTTGGTTATGTCTCTCTCTCTCTCTCTCTCTCTAAAGGAGGGCGAGAAATTAATGATTGATAGTTCACGGCGGTTGTTTTGTTTTATTCTTCCCCTGAACAATAACTTCAATCTTTTCTCTTATACGATGACCTCCGCCGACTTTGTGTCTGACAAGTATATCTATATTTATTCAATCGTTTATTTATCTATTTATTTTGTTGGCGTTCTTCCTTTAATCACCGGAGAAGTGACAAGTTTTAGCTTCTTTTTTTTGTTTGTTTTTTTCTGTCGGCACAATGCAGATGGTGCGTCTCCTTTTAGCACACGGTCTGTTGTCGGACATAAATACATCTTTGATGTCACAACCATCGTTTACGTATTTGTTAAGATGACTTATTGCACTCCATTGTTCGCTGTTGAGTAATGATTGTAGCATTCCATTTTAATTGGCATAATAGCATGAAACGTCAATATTTAGGATCAAAATGATACACATACTAAGTCAGATCTACTTGGGTATTGACTTTTCAATTGATGTGTTCTATCTCATGTTGGATTTGTTGGTATGACGCTACAATATTAGCTCAGAAGTATTTCCAGGTAGTCTGGACCATTCAATGAACCAAAGAAGAAAAAGCTGCCTCCATTATGAAGACTTGAGGTGATACACTTTGCAAAACCTCGAATCTCCCTGAGGGCGCCTCCCTCAGTCTCCATATGACATGGCAGGAATACAAATCGACTCCAGATGCATTCAAAATGATCTGTTCCTAAAGAAAAAGAAATAAAAAAATGCAGAGACAAAAATGTAGGAAGAACGAAGACAGAAATGTGTTCTCGTCCCGTTTGACCAAATCTGAGTTTGACTAATCCTTGGATGGACCCAGTGGCATCTTGGAGTTTTGTTGTCTCCCTCAGGTTGCTAGGCAACTGGTGCGGATCTAATTGAATTCAAAAAGTAAAACCAGGCTCCTGAACGCGCCACACAAAGCGGAGACTTAACATCCCTCAGATAAATTCCGTTATTATCTACACCAGACAGAAAAAGAGAAAAAACAAGACAACCCACTCCATATTTGTTTCTACTTATTTTAACCAGCAGGTCTCTTGAGATTAGAATCACATTTTTTTCATATATTTTTTTTGATATTATCTGAGGACACGGTTTCCCTTCACCTCTCTGGTGTGGGAGCAGCCGAGGGGGAGGCCAGGAGTTAACTTGCCCACAGCGGATCGATGCGGGGTCGAGGCGGAGGCAGCCGACAGGTATGGAGGTCGGCCGGCGGATCTGTGCTCCTCCTTAACTTGCTGATTTCCGCTTTAACCCTTCCACTCAGAGACGTTTGGCACTTCCACTCCACTCTGGGCTCCTCTCAAAATCCCTAGAGCGCACTCCTGATGTGAAGCCGGTGGTAAATAAATGCAAGGAAGCCCAGTTTGCTCCTACAGATATATATCGCGTCTTTGCATATTTACACTGTATTTGTCATAGGGGCCGTTTATCACTTTCATTTCATGGAAATGTCTCTTTTTTTTTTTCTGCATTTGAATGACTCGCTCGGAAACGTCGGACACTTCGTTTGCGCCGTGTCACTTCTGGGCCCGGGCTCCTCCGCGCTGGCATTTCCCTCTGCAGCTGTATTACAAGTGTAGGCCTTGAAACCGGATTATGCAAAATAGCGGAGCAGCCTTCTCCTGTGTGTTACAACCAAGTGCAGAATGAGCCGAGTGCTGAGAGACAAGCTGGATCACAGGGAGGGGGAGATATGTAGATTCAGGCTAAATATAAACCTCTGTTTATTGACCATAATGATTTGGTAAGCACCAAATATCATCCGCTCTTGAAATCACGGATTCTGATTTGATTTGCAGAGTGAATCTGTGGCGAAAAAATAAAAATAAAATCTTCACTCTCATGACCCACCGGCGGATTCTACAGATTTTATAATAAACGTCAATATTTCCCTTTTATTAATTCTCACCAGCAAATTGTTACTGAGATTCATGAGAAAAAAAATATACAGTATATTCAAGACTTTAACTATTCTCATTAAATTCATTATTTAATAGTCCTTGTTGAACAAAATATAGAAACCTATTTTCACAATCTCCATATTTTTTGAATAAATGACTGATCCTATCATGAACACTATAGAAAAGTATTCATCAGGGGGCTTCTCCATTAACATCCCACCCCTCTATAGACGGGGAAGCATTGTTTTTTTGGAGCAGATGGGGACGTGGCAGATACAGTAGCATGAATTTAAACCACGTAATTAAGTCTTTCATAAATCACTGAGGCAATCCAGGCATTTCTCTGGCACGACTCAAACTTCACAGTTCACAGTGGCGGCAACTTTGATTGATTTATTTATTTATTTATATCTTCTTCTTTTTTTAAATGTCACATTTTTCTTCAGTCTCTTGGCAGATGTTGAATGGCAGAGAGTAAAACACAGAAATAAATAAATAAACAGCCTGATGACAGCTTGCCATGAAAGTAAATGAGTCATTAATAATATGTAAGCCTTGTGATCTATCTCCATTTTTTTATTTTTTATTCCTCCATGACAGGAAATGAAAAGCACTTTGAACATTTATCAGACAACGTGTTAATTCATGTCACTTTAAGGAATAACTGGGACGACACCGGTTGAGAGTGAGAAACATCTTAAAAAAAAAAAAAAAGAAACTCAAACCAGCATCGCTTCTTTTAAGGCTTTTCTTTGTCAAGTCAGTTGTATTTATAGAGCCAAAAACCATAAAAAAACAAAATCTCAAAGTCATCCTTGGACATCTGAATCATCACGAGTCCAGAAGTCAGATATTTGGTTATTAAGAATACAAAAAAAATAGATCTTTAGCTATTCAGCACGGTTTATGAAGTTCAGTTCTGAAATGGCATTATTGGACAACGACAAAAAAATATATACGGAGATGCATGGTACCCAGATCATTTCTTCTGGCGCCACGGCAAAGTTTGCGCTTTGGTGGAAATGCTGTTTGTGATCAGTCAAGATGCAGATTTGGAAGATTCCGCTCAGCTTAAGGATGCTTCAGACATCAATGTTCAGACAACAATGTTTTCCCCTTTTAGTTTATTGCTCATATGAAAATAAAACTGATTATAGCCCAATTTACATGAACAGAAAGAAGAAAAAAAAAATGATATCAGATTCTCCCTTTTTATTCTTTTTCATTTCGAGCCGTTAGCTCAGATGGCGCAGCAGGTTGTCCACTGATCCCCGGTTGGCAGATCCATCTTGTGGCTCTTCAGACTGAGCCACTGGGGGAGGGCCAGATGGTCCCGTTGCATCAGGAAGGGCATCTTGCAATAAAATAATAATAATAATGATAATAATGATAATAATAATAATAATAATAATAATAATAATAATAATAATTATTATTATTATTATTATTATTATTATTATTATTATTATTATTATTATTATTATTATTATCTTTATTTTTAAAAATACATTAAAAGAAAAAGAGCCTTTTGTGCAGACGGTGGCCGCGCTGCCAACTTTTTCTGCATATTGGAAAGAAACTGGTCTTTTGTGCACGTATTTTATTTTGCGCAGTTACACCACATGTTTGCAGAATCACTGCACCATATGTTTCTCGGGGGAATAAAACAACAGATAGCCCCTCCTGGATGATGGTTATTAATTTTCCACTTCCAATACGCTCATGACTTCACACAAGTGCACAAGTATCACTTTCTTCTTCTTCTTCTTCTTCTTCTTCCTGGCGCCTCGCATTATTCCGAGACTGCTGTTTCCCCCATTACGGAGATGAATCCATTTGCAGATGATTTGCATAAACACCTGTCAGTGCTTTGTCTCCCACTGATACCTAATGAATCTCAAGCATTGACGGTTCTCCGCTGTTCACTTCCCCGCCACTCACACGATGCCCTTTTCTGACTCTCTCTCTCTCTCTCTCTCGTCTCTTTCTGTCTTTCCTCTCAGATTTGCATCCAGCGGGTCCTCCAGCATCTGTCGTTTCAATGTTGGTGGAATGTGTGCGGCGTCTTCATTATACTCCTCCTTAAAAAAAATTATAATAAAAATTATGTTTACTATTATCACTTGTATCAATCCTGGTCTCTTGACTTCAATTGGTTTTTCCAAAGCCTGTGTCAAACACGCAATTTAATACTTAGTTAAGCAAATATTTTGTTTATTAAATCACCCGCCTGGGTTTTAGCCCAATTCATTTTCTTGAAATACCTTCCATCACCCCCCCCCTCTCTCTCTCTCTCTCTCTCTCTCTCTCTCTCTCTCTCTCTCTCTCACCCTCTCACCCCGACATCTGCATTTTGCATTTTCCTAGCTAAAAAAAAAAAAGGAATCCACTTTTCTAAGTAACATCCTTCAAAAATAAAGGTCAGGGACCATAAGATGAAGCGTGTTTCAACGCCATTGCGCTCTGTTTCATAATTGAACATGAACGAAAACGTGCAATAAACCAAATTATGTTGGATTTGCAAAGCAAAAAAATAAAATAAAATGCATAATATATTTTATGACGCGTATGGGGAGGTGTGTACAGTTTGTTAAATAAAAACTGGCTCTCAGACTGACTGGCTGCAGTAGGAGCCATGCATCACCGGGGCAGAGAGGCCAGTAAAGCGATGATGTGTGTGTCCTTGGCGTGGGGGCTGGGGGTCTGGGGGTGTGAGGAGGCCTCGTAGCTTTTATCTCCGGGAAGCATCGGCACAGAATGGCCGTCGCAAGGTCGGCCTCCAAGGTGAAACATCAGCGGGGCGCTCGGTTTTTGTAATTCATTTAGCCCGACGTGCTGCGAGTGGCGGGCATGTGCATCTGTACAATGTGTTCAACTGAATTTTACTGTTTCACAAAATTTGCCGGGAGGTATTTGAAAGCTCCGTACTGGCTTTTTTTCTGCCGAATTTTCCTCAGTATTATAATAATATTCACTTTATTATTCCTGGAGATCCCTGGCATGTTTTTTAGGGGGAGCTTGTGACCCCGTGTGTATATTTGGGTGATGTATATGTGAAATATGATTTAGTGAGAGGTGAAGAGAGAAAAAATATTGCTCTTCCTATTCAGCCTGCGTGGTTCACCTATCTGTACCACGTCCCAAGGTGCTTCTGGTCGAGGTTGAAGCGCTGCCTTGAAAATAAATGTAATTCTTTGAACCGCTTTTAAGTCGAGATGCTCTTTTCCTTTTATCATATATTTATTATATTCACCTGTCGTTCATATATATATAATGTATGATATCAGAGATGGTCTTCAGAGCCTGATATTGACTTTGTACATTACAATATTCATGTCCATATTACACCATGAGGCCATGGACTCCACTCTGTCTCCGAGAAATCATTTTTCTATATTACTGACTTGAGCAAACTTCCTTTTAAAGCCAACTCGGAATACTTTTAAATCAGTGAATCTCTAGATTCATTGTAGAGGAAAAATCTCAGCTTTGGAGACATTTAAATTAATATTTAGGAAGATTAATCAATGAAAGTTGTATTTAGGATTTTGTGAGGCATTCGTTTTGTCTATTCTAGTTTAGATTAAATAAATATATGAAATATATTAAAAGTTTAATTAATGAATAAAATGTTGGCAGAATCGTTTCCTTTTGTAGTTATGATGTGGCTCAATAATTCATCACTTTCCTCATGTCACATTGCGGTCAACTCAACGGTATTTATGCAACAAAAACCACCAGGTTAAAGATAATGAATGTGCCCATGTATTCACAATTCAGATGCAAACGTGGAGACACTGATTAAAAAGTGTCCTTGGAGAAGCGGAATTCAGATGAAAACACGACCTGTGGAATTATTATTAAGATGTTACATTCATGTGTACAGAAAAACGTAGAATGAATGTTATATATCATTATTTTTTAAATGTAAGAGACTTTTGAGACTTTGATGTCCAAGATTAAAGCTGTGTAAATGGAAAAACAGGTAGCAGATGAACCAGATGCTGAATTACGATAATTTGAAGTGACAAATGAAATAAAAGGGTTGAAAAAAAAATGAATTCAAAACAGGTGTATCTCCTGTAGAAATTAGCCTTTTGACTTAAGAGTTGCTCAGATGAATCAGTGCTTGATGTAACCGGAGAGACTCAGTGGGGTCGAATTAGAGGAGCCAAAAAAAGGAAGGTGACAGTGTTTGGCTCCGATTCCACACTCGCTTAGCCGCGGAGTCAGAGAGGCTCAACGTACAACAGATGGCGGAACAATAACCAGAAGCGAAAATGTAGCGTCCTGGGCGGAGGTGGGGGGGGGGGAGGGGGGAGGTGGCGGGGGAGGTGGAAGTTGTCGGAGGAGTTGGCATGCAGGAGATCCATTTTTTTTTCTTTTTTTTTGATGTGTTCTTCCCCGTGGCCGTGGTCATTCCAAACCAATAAATCACAGTGACAATAAACGCTGTGACATCTGCCACGCAGCATCTGATGGCTGACAAAAGTCATCTGTAGCCTTGATCTGTGAAAGCAGGGGGGGGGGGGGGGGGGGGGGAGGAGGGCAGAAAAGGGGAAGAGAGCCAATGAAATGAATGTGTGTGCGTGTGTGTGCCCTCAGATCACTTGGTTAAATCGGTGCAAATTGAATTGTCGTTCCTGTTGCGCAATTAGTAGCGTCACTACCGTTCAGTTCTGACCTTGACACTCCGGGCCGATGATTATGAAGGAACACAAATAATTGTGTTTTATTTTCAAAAATGAGGATTTGGATGCAGAGTTTGAGCAAAAATTCGTGTTTTTTTTTAAATTTTTAACAGCATTATGAAGGTCAGGGACCAATTCGAGGGTTCCCATTTCCTTGAAAAGTGGATTCATGAGGTTCGATTTGCAAGATGGTGAAAAATGTTGTTATATTTTTACTTTGTGAAGAATTCCAAACAAAAAAAAAGTCCCAGTGTACCCTAATATCGGTCCAGTAGATATTTCTCATTCGAGGCAGGGGAACGAATATATATTTTTCAAAGATAATAGACCATAGACCCGTGACATGATGTGCACGAGCAACAATGGGGAGTGACGCCACGATGAGGCTCACAGGGAACAGACGGAGGTGGTGGTAACACCTGGGCGAAGGAGTTACACACTGTAAAAGCCAGACTGTCGCACAGATATAGGACTTTAACCGTGCGGCTCAGTGATGTTGTGTGTGTGCCGATAATTCTCAGCTCACGGTGCAAACTCAAATCACTCAAAATCAGCATCTCTCACATACGCAGGCCCTTCAGTTTTAAAAGTGTAGCTTGGAGATTCAACATGCGCACAAAGTCAACATGTTACAGTTTTTAGCCCCAAATAAATAACATTATCTGTATGTAAAGTCCATCTTAAATACATTCTTGTGAATGTCGTGAATTCAGCTCTGGAATGTGTCACGTGGCGGCCCAGGAACCCCAGTGCATGAATGTATACAATTATGCGTAAAATAGCAGATCCATGCCATTACGGTTACCTCTGTGCCATCCATCAATAACGTCAACGCATTACTGGACCAATTTATTCAAGGGATCTCAAATCCCCCCAATGCTCTGCAAACCAAGAGAACACCCTGTCACTTTTTGGAGCACGGCGATACATCACCCAGGGCTTTTTTTTATTTTTAAATACAGTATTTATTTAAGAGAAGATTTGCTTTGAAAAAAAGTGATTTATATATATATATATATTTAAAAAAAAAAGGGCGTAACGTCAGATGGTCTGTTCTCCATCTTTGCTCTTCATTCTTTTTCTCCTTTTCATCTCATGCTCTGATTTATTTTATAATATATAATATTCCAATAACAGGATGTGCAGAATACGAAATCACAGGCGGCGGTAGTGGCGTCCCATGGGACCAATGTGGGGATGGGCCTGTTCTGGCATTTTATTATTATTATTATTATTATTATTATTATTATTATTATTATTATTATTATTATTATTATTATTATTATTATTATTATCTACATTTGAAGAGTTGAAAACAAAAGCGTCGGTGTCCCAGAACTTGGAAGAGTTTTTCAACTCGAACAAACAAAGCATTCATTTGCATTCATTAATATCAAGTTAAAAAAAAAAACAGTTGAGTTCCTTTCACAAGGCTACCAGCGTGTGTGTGTGTGTGTGTGTGTGTGTGCGCTAGGTGTTTATCACGGAGATGATGATACAAAAGTTCATTGTTAAGAGGTTACTTCTTGATCTTGCCATATGTCTTTTAAATGTATATTTATGAGGACCCCTGGCTCTTGAAAGTAAGCCAGCTCCAGTCCCAAGCACGTAATTCCCCTTTAATTCATGTATTTATTCAACACCGTGTTCCAGCTTTGGTGCACCCTCTTTCTTTTTCAAACTGCCCTTTTTGAAGATTGTTGTTATGCGCCTAATAGCCGAGATGCATATTGTTTGTTTTTATTTTTTTATTTCTGTTCCAAAGATAACAACGGTGCCTATTTCCATTTCGCAAGGACAGAGAGAAAACATGTGATTTATGGAAAAAATAAAAAAACGCAAAAAGAGACTTAAATTAAGAGCCAGAAATAAACATGTGCACACAGGACGGAGGGGAGAAAATAAAGAAAGTGCCAAAATGGAGCGTGACGCCGATGAAACAGCCTGGCCACAGGCTCATACAATTATCTTTCAATTCCCACGTGTTAATGTTCCAACAACTTTTTTTTTTCTGTTAAAATATATATATAAATATATATTTTTTTGCACCACATTACCAGGAGATCCATTGCATCAGGTCGGAGCATGTATTGTTAATGGTGAGGGTGGAATGCAAAAGGTCAGCCAGCTGAGATATTGTGAATAAAACAGATTATCTGTCAAATGGAAACAAAGAGTGGAACTGGACCGACTGGACTGGCATTGTCTGCATCTCAGACAATGCACATTATGTCAGTGGTTATCACATACCACCAGTCACATTCGTATTTTAGATTATTTTACACCACATATACAAACGCTGATATATTTCTTTTTATTTCAAACATATATATTTCTCAATGCATCCACTATTATGTAAAACTTCATCCATTACTTTGAGCTACATCCTTTCATTTCTCTGCTTCCTCGCAATTAATTGCACATGATGAATATTTTTAATCTTAATGGGCTGAACTTCATTTTTTCTCTGGTTTTGGCGTCATTTTTTGCATCTTTGCATGTTGTGTAGATTGTGTAGTATGACAACAAACGCGCACGTAGGGTTTCACATACAAGGAAATTGTCTTGGCCTTTCAATGCATGACTATAAAGATATTTTTTTGAAAAATATAACACACACACACACACACACACACACACACACACTGCTGAGCAGAGCGCTATTGTAATATCAGTGCAATACTGTGCAACCCAGCGAGAACAGTGTCGACCGCCACGAAGTGTTGTGCGTCTGCACATATACACAAGTACTTAATAATGCGTTTGCTCCCTTTTATGTTAGGTGTGTGTACAGCTGGACCGCGGCGCTAGCGTCAGCCGCGGTTGCTAGGCGATTTCCTCGCTTCCGTTTTCCAAGCAAAACACTTTATATTTGCAAGTGGATGAATATACCTTTTGCTGAAAAGAATCCAACAGGAAAAACTGGGTTTGGTTGTCACGTGTGCATGTGTGCGTGATACTTTGTGGAGGTTTCTCGGCAGATGAACACCTTGGTGCCGGGGCCCAGCCGGCCAATTTTCACATGTGACTGGCTGGACTGGGCTGTGATATTGCGTCCTTCTCCGCACACCGCTCTCCGGGGGAACCAGAGCTGTTGTCCGCGGTAGGAGGAGAGCTCCTGGTCACTGAGTAGGCAGCAGGCGTATTACAGGAAGACTCCAGAGGGTCATTTACGCGGGGCAATCCATCTCCGCATGAATATGGCGGCCACTTCTCAGGAATGATAGAAAGCAAATAAAGTCATAGAAAGTAGAAGAAAGGAGAAGGAAAAAAATACATCTCTTCAAATCGGCTGTGTGCATTTTTTTAAATCTTATTTTTATCTCTTGGCTGAAGAAGACTGACTTGGAAGAAGAAAAAATGTTGAATATGTTTGGGAAAAAATATGATAATATTATTAATAATAATAATAATAATAATAATAATAATAATAATAATAATAATAATAATAATAATAATAATAATAATAATAATAATAATAATAATAATAATAATAATAATAATAATAATAATAATAATAATAATAATAATAATAATAATAATAATAATAATAATAATAATAATAATAATAATAATAATAATAATAATAATAATAATAATAATAATAATAATAATAATAATAATAATAATAATAATAATAATAATAATAATAATAATAATAATAATAATAATAATAATAATAATAATAATAATAATAATAATAATAATAATAATAATAATAATAATAATAATAATAATAATAATAATAATAATAATAATAATAATAATAATAATAATAATAATAATAATAATAATAATAATAATAATAATAATAATAATAATAATAATAATAATAATAATAATAATAATAATAATAATAATAATAATAATAATAATAATAATAATAATAATAATAATAATAATAATAATAATAATAATAATAATAATAATAATAATAATAATAATAATAATAATAATAATAATAATAATAATAATAATAATAATAATAATAATAATAATAATAATAATAATAATAATAATAATAATAATAATAATAATAATAATAATAATAATAATAATAATAATAATAATAATAATAATAATAATAATAATAATAATAATAATAATAATAATAATAATAATAATAATAATAATAATAATAATAACAATAATAATAATAGTAATAGTAATAATGATAATAACAATAACAATAATAATAATTTAAAAAGGAAAATAATTTAATGTGACAAATACTTTTTTACATTTTATTTCAAAATTCCGGATTACAATACAGTGAAATATAGACTCTTAGCAGCCATACATGTCACTGAGAAACTCTTTTGTATCTTATGGATTTTTTGGCTGTGGTGAGAACAGGAAGCATTTTTAAACCACACCTCCATAATCCTCCGGATGAATCCATCCAATATCTGACTGCCGTCCCCCAGAGTGACACCATTACAGTGGCTAAAAACTTTCCCATGATCCCACAGACCGAGAGATAAAGTGCCTGCTGATAACTGACACACCACCGTCTGTGTGTGTGTGTGAGCGTGCGAGCGCCTTCCCTCATGCGCTCCCTCGGGCGAGAGGTAGATTGATTAGCGATGAGGTCATAATTGCTGACTGAATCACGTCCATAGTTAATCAATCTCCGGCCTGAAGGATAAATACGTTGGGTGAAGAAGGACAATGCTTCATGAGGTGATGCAGGCCTGATAAAGGACACGTTCATTCATCACGGGCCCCGGCCCGGCGTGATGGATACGCGCGGGGCATCGATGGAGGGGTCCATCCATCAATCAGGGGGGCGAGGAGGCGGGAGGTCAAACTTTGAAGATCAAAGTGGACCGGACCGTACGGGGAGATCTACGGAGGGCTTCCAGAGGGATGAGAGGATTTAACGTCCCGCTTTATTCACACCTTCAAGTGGCCATTTTGTTTTATAATCATGAGGTTAACTGGACGTGGGAATAATTGGCATCCGGGTAACTTAGGATTTAAAGCTATATAAAGAAATCTGTCCATTCTGTGCAAGCGTTGCACACTGCATTTTTTTTTTTTTTTTTAACTCTCCAATAAATATAATCTACGCTAGGGATCTCTTCACCTCCTTTTTTTTTTTTTTCACTTGTGAGGAATCCTTTCATTCCAAAGTTGTCTCTGACATTCCTCGTCCGGGGGTTCAACAATGAAAAACCTCCTCGAATTATGAATCTCCGAGCGAAGCCCTTTGATGTCAGCTCCTTTTGAACCAAAATTCAATAACCATAATAAAGATGAAGGGAACAGAAGCACTTTTTTTTTTTTTATTCTTCTTTTTTTTTTTTTAATATACCGAGCCCGCTCCACAGTCGGAGGCGGACCGACCTGCCCCAAAGCTAATATTTTTATTATTTTTTTTATATTTCCACAATCGCCACAACTGCATAGAGTTCCCCAGGATTTACATGAGCCTGACCTCACCATATAAACCACCATATTTGTTTTTTCCTCTTATATTATATTATCGGATGCCTCCCATTTAACGCACGTACGCACATGAATCCAACTTGGAACAAAAAAACGTTCCTATTTACAATATTAGCCTCAAGCTAATTCGGCTATTTTGACTTCGCAGCACTTTTTTTCTTCCATTCTTCTTTTTTTTTTCCCTTCTTCAATTCCATCAAAGTCACATGAGAGGATTTAATTGTACTATTATTACCAAAATGATCTTCCATGTACCCGTGGCTTTTTTTTTTTTTTTTGGGCTGTAATGAATTACTTCGGTGGAACTTTTAAGCGCTTAACCTAAGATGGAGAAAAGATATGGCTCCCCGCTCTCCCTGCTGCCCATATAATCAAATTACTTCATAACCCGATTTTTTTCCCTTCTTCAATTCCATCAAAGTCACATGAGAGGATTTAATTGTACTATTATTACCAAAATGATCTTCCATGTACCCGTGGCTTTTTTTTTTTTTTTTGGGCTGTAATGAATTACTTCGGTGGAACTTTTAAGCGCTTAACCTAAGATGGAGAAAAGATATGGCTCCCCGCTCTCCCTGCTGCCCATATAATCAAATTACTTCATAACCCGAGAATAAAATTAATTAAAGTCATACGCGGCTGAATATTTGGGCTTAATAAAAGTTAATGGAAACTTTCTGCTCATCACCACCGGCGATGGGAAATGTATTTTCTCACGAGTTGCCTGCTCTGTCCACCTGCCTCAATCTGTTATTCCTTCGTTCAATATTTGAGATGATCTGATTTATAATGAGATTTAAAATCCACCTACTTTCTTCTACTTTTTTGGCCACAGAATACAACATGTACTCACAATGGTAATGGCATTATCCTAATTAGTATTTATTCTGTGCGCTTCCAGTACTTGAACTTAAATCTTACAGCTGTAAATGTCGGAGTGTAATTGGCTTTAGAAAAGATTAGTGGTAAATCTGCGCATTTTTCGTTGCTTATTGCCCGCTAATCTCTTTATTTTTGTGTTCGTGAGGATGGACAAACAAATTATGGCTCGTAATAATAATAATAGCACACAAATGAATATGTGTGCGCGTTCCTCTGTGTCTAATTTGCTTGTTGCAAAGAATGATGCATCAAAGCCGGCACTGTAATCACTCCCTCTTATAATTTCAGTCCATAATAATCCTCATTGTCTGCTTTCTCGTTAATAACACAGAGGGGGAAAAACATATTGTAGATATTTTATTTGTATTTATTTTTTCGCGTTCATTGTGGTATCGTTGTTGTCATTGTGTACTTACTGTGATGAGGACGACGAAACGCAGCTCTATTTAAAAGTCCTGTTTAGCGACCTGGGAGACTTTTTGACAGTTTGAAAGTTTACCTTTGGTTTTTTTTGGAACGGAGAGAGAGCGTTTCCTGCAAGGGAGTGTTGCATCATGGGATGTCTGTCGCCTTGACGTTGTCAGACTAATGAGTGTCTTCGGGTTTTGTTGATCATAGTTGTTTTTTTCAACTTTTAGACTTTGGCGTCCCCGAAATTTTTTCAAGCCGGCGTAGCGCGTGTTGCGGACCCCCCCAGGAAACGAATTAATGAAGAGTGAAAGGAAGTGGAAGGCTTGGTCCCAAAACGTTTCTTTTTTTTTGCAATATAACCCACCCGGGTGCGAATCGTCTGTCAGGCAGGAAGTGATTAGCGCTGTCACGGACGGTGATGAGCTCAAAACCGCCTGCAAAAGTGCCGACTGCTGCAAAAAATCATTCTGACCTGACAGGGCAGCGTGTTTGTGCGCCACGGATGGACGAGCTACACAAATCTGAGATATATTTCCTATTTTTCGTTGGATTTTCATTGCAAAACCATAATTGGGTCTTCGATCCCATGAAAATCGAATCTGATACTCCCACTGTCCATATTACGTTATTTTAGTCACACTGATGTTCAATGTGAGTGCAGTGATTTTTTGGTTGGAGGAGTTCTTTTCAGCCGTGGATTTAACAGCCCGCCGTCATGGAAACGCTCCAGCGCCGGGACTCCTGTCACTCATCAGGTCGTTAGATAAAGGATTGTGATTGGTCCGTTCCTGCAGGAGCCAATAAACAGCCTGATGATTACTGCTGGGTGACTGTTAAACACACACGTGTGTGTGTGTGCGTGTGTGTGTGTGGGTGTGCAGCATCACTTATCTAATCCCCACGGTGGTTTCCATCTCCTCGCAATCAGCTGCAATTGTTTTTATTGACTTCATGTTCCAGGGATTGAGAGTGATGCCGATGGAGCTTTAATGGAAACCATCATGTGCCCAAAACTGGGAGACAAACTGTTACCTGTTGTTGTGTGTTTTCTTTTTTGTTTTCTTTTTTTGTCGTTGCCAACGGCAGCACCCATTTGCCTGCCGTGTTTTTTTTTTTGTATTCTGCTCATGGCAATGAAGATCTTGATTGATAGTTTGGGGCCCGCGCCAGAAGTGGTGGTTGGTGATGACAATATTTCTGCAGGCAACAAGGTGAGGAGATTAAAAAAATGGATCTTAGAAAAGACAAGCATCAGTGAGTCACAGTTGACTATATTCAGTTCATGATCTGATGAAATCTAATCTATGACCAGATAATATTCCATTTTCATCGGCGTTCTATTCTTTTAACTTTTTTAAATCACGTCAACCAAAAATTGAAATGGATTATATTTAAAAATGAAGTGTGATTTCTGACATTTTTTTTTTTTTTTTGTCTCTCGGCCAAAGTTTTCCAGAGCAGAGTCTGAGATAAGACCACGTGGATTTTTTTGGGCAGCCGTGGGCCATTGGTCCACGCTTCTCCCAGTGTGGAATGAGTTCTTCAAGGTCGTGGTCATAATGGGATGTAAATTCCGGTTGATGCAGGATTTCCTCCTTTCGCGCCGCGGTCTTGACGCAGGTCGGATCCATTCTAGTCACTTCACGCTCACTCCAGCAATGGCTCTATTTAAATAATGTAGATACATTGAATTGCCCATTTTTAATGTATGATATGAATACATTTGACAATATGAGATTTATCCCCCACTGACTGAAAATGGGATTCTTTTTTTATTATTTTATTTTTTTACTTTTTCCCTTTTCCACCTTTCCACCACAGAGCCTGGCTGAAATCCGGCTTCCACACTTATTTGCCCTATTACCTGAAATTGCCCCTCCACTGCGATGCGCCGCCATTAAAAAGATCTTCATCCTGCAATCACGATCTTGAGAACAAAAGCGAAAGGCACCGCAGAGATGTGAAGAGGGTTGAACTGGATGAGGATGTTTTCCTCGTGTGGTAATCAAGTGTCAGATGTGGGATTTTTATGACTTTTTTTTGTTTTTTGATATTTGGCAGTTTTGCCATCTTTTCTTGTGTGTAGCGATGAAGCGTTTCAAAAAAAACGCTTCAAGTACATGTGGCAAAAGTCTATATTTAATGTGCAAAGGCAAAGGCATCATAAATCTCCAAAGCACTCATCAGTTTTTTTTTTTCTTCCAATGGCAGTGTGAATCAGTCAGAGGATGAAAATGGCTGACACTTCTCTCTCTCTCTCTCTCTCCCTCTCTCTCTCTATCTTCGCCTCAGACTCCTCTGACTTCTGGCTCGTTTATCACGCTGTGAGGGCCCAGGCAGATATTCAGCAGTACGCTGTGTGCCTTCTCCTCCTCCTCCTCCACCACCAGCAGCACATGTACACAACCCTGCATTATATACGACACGTTCGCAGATTTGCAGCCATGACTCAGACTTCAGTGCTTCTGCAAAAAAAAATAAAAAATCAGTGTTTTTCATTCAAACAGGAGTCAAATAAGGTCAATGCATACGCTTCTGCTTTTTGGTATGCTAATAACCGGCATCACTTATTTTCTTTTTTTTTCTCTCTCTCTCTCTCTCTCTCTCTTTCTATCTCTCTCCCTAAACTTAACTTTGAGTCCTAATAGGAAAGCTGATGGCTTGATTCCTCTGATAAAGAGAATGATGATTTTTTCGGGGGGAGGTGTCTGATGAAGCCAAACACGAGTTGTAAAAGGAGTGGATTTCTTATTCCTTTTTAGATATCCGTCCTTAATCCATATTCAAGCGCTGCTCTCTATTGATTGTGTGTGTGTTCCAGATAAGAGGGGGGGGGGGTTGAATTGCGCAAGATAATACGCGCTATGGATCACAGGGATGCAAATCACATCGGGTATCTATGCAAATGGGCGGCAAAGTCATCTTTAAAGCCAAAGTACTTTATTTGTTTAAATTTGGCAATTTCTCACTTTCACGTGATTTTGGATTTTTTTTTTTTTTTAGCTCGTACGACTAATGGCCTAATGTTTTCCCGGTTGCAGTGACGGAATCACCTTGTTCTTCAAAAAACTATAATAATCCCAAATAAAAATTCTCCCACTTCCTCGACCACGCCGGACGGGGTCAGCAGGCCGGTGCTCCATCATTAGATAGACAGACGGACTTTATTGATCCCAGGAGGCGAATTGTCATGTTACAGCAGACGGGACGGGGGACGGGGGGGGGGGGGGGGGCACGAAGGGGGGGGGGGGGGGGGGGGGGGGGGGGGGGGGGGGGGGGGGGGGGGACAACAATAGAATTACTCTGCTTGTCTCCACTGTTTTCTTCATCCGTCTCTCCGGCCCTGATATATGTTCCAATAAATCCATCCCCACGTCTCCAGACACTTGTTTGTCGATTGTTGATTTAATATTGTTCTCCACTGTTAAGTTTAAACTGTTGTGAGGCCTGAAGGCACGTTGTTGTTGGGGGGGGTGGGGGGGGGGTGCTCGAGAGGAAAAATGGCACTAATATATCTCAAATACTACCTTCCTGTTAGAGCCAAAATAAACCGGATTGTGAGATGAGGCATTTGTGTAGTAATGGTTTTGTGAGTGGAGGCTTTGTTTTTGTTTTTTCCGAAGAAATTGGCTGCAGGCAGCGCACAATATCACAAGACGGGGAATTTTTGGGGAGGCGTCGGGGTGCATTTGTTTGTTTTATTTAAGATAAATGTTATATTACTGCTGTGAGAGGAGTAAAATCCAAGGCTACGTTTTATTTGGTATATTGAATCTCAGAGAATGACTTCCAATCCATATCTTCGGTGTTGGTTCTGGTTGAGGATGTTTTATTTATTTCTGTATTTAGTTTATGGAAATAAAAAAAAAGAAAACTTTTTTAACTGTACAGTAGGGCTATGGTTATTGATGGCGTAACGGCATCCGGGGGGTTTCCGTAGCTACGGAGAGTGTGAAATTGCGAGTCTGCCTTGTGGCCCAGCAGCATCCTCTGAGGCCCCATCTATAACAAAGACGGTGTAGTCTGAACCTGTGCAGGATGGAAAGGCTGGAGCTTTTTTAATTAAATATGGAATTGAAATGTTTAATTAGCTCAGCATACTGACCTCCCTGCTGAACTAATCATCGTATATATTCTGCCAGGTCGTTTGCGAAAGGTTCACCTGGCTCCCCGGTCAGGAAAGTTTGGATTTTTGCTCGTGTGAAATATGTTTTCTTTTTTTTTTTTTACTTTGATTAACTCATTAACTAAGACCCTCATCACTCAGATCACCCACTGGGTTTTTTTCTCAGCTGTCGTGTTACCGTGCTCCGGCAGCCACGCTTAGCATGCTGCAGCCGGCTGTGGACCGGGGCCAGTTCATTAATTGATTTATTATTCCCTCATGAGCCCCAGAGAGGTTCAACAGGACGGTGCTGAGATTTATTTTTATTTTTTTTCTTACATATCCCATAATCTGAGTCATGAATGCCACACTTGTTGGGTTATCAAAGCGCCGTGTGGGCCTAACGAGGAGGGAATCGGTTTGTGCGTCTGAAAACAAATTGGTTACAATTGATCGAGAACATTGCATTAACATATCTCGGCTCAGACACTTTGTTTTCCGTCCGCTGCCAAATTGAACATCCCATAATTAGAGTTCAGCCCTCGAGGAAGAACGTCACCTGGAAGGAGAAAAAAAAAATCTTGTTTTTCCGGGGAGAGAAGGAGCTGTGATTGCAGATTTCATTATTTGCCGAGCGTCCTAATGGGCCGGGGCTCCTGGCGGACTCCTTCGCACGCGCGGCGAAGAATTGAGTTTGTCAGGCTCCTCCTGCGTCCGTGGAATCCTGCCGGCCTCGAAGGCCACGCGGCTAACTCCGTTGACTGCGGGAACCGGCTCGCTTGTCACGAGTCTGAGCCTCAGTAAAAAAAAAAAAAAAAAGCTCCAGTCGGGCTGCAGATGAGGGAGAAGGATCCTGGGCTGGATGTGCAGCTGATGAGCACTTGTCCAACATGTCAGAAAGTTAGAACTCCAACCATTCCCCTCCACACCAGGGAGGAGTCTCTTATCTGTTCCACTCGGAATCATCTTCCAAAAAAATAGCGTATTTATTGATTTTTTTTTTTTATTTTATTTTTTTTACTGTGGGGGGGGGCTTGTCTGGATTTTTCTCAGATCTGTGACATTGACTTTGTCATGCTGTTTTAAAGTTGATTGATGAATAAGAACATGACTTCGAAGTTGAAGCCACGGTTACTAATATAAATACAAGGTTTGAGGTACACAGGTAACAGAAAAAAAATCAATGTGAATTAACACATATGGCGGCACTTCATCTGAAGGTTATTTCCTCAATAAATTGATCAATATATTATTTACCCACTTTATATTTGAGTGTCAAATATATATAAAAAATATAATTGTAAAAAATATATAAATAAAAAATATAAACTATAACTGTCCTTACCCACTTCATAAAGTATATAATAATAATAATAATAATAATAATAATAATAATAATAATAATAATAATAATAATAATAATAATAATAATAATAATAATAATAATATACATTTTAAATAAAAATGTGAAAAAAAATATATATTTTTTGTCTTCTAATGAACCAAAATATGGATTTGGCTCATGGACCGGCATCTTTTCTCTGAACCAGATCTTGTAAAAGATTTAAACATGAACTAATGGCTGAATCCTTCGGTCCAATTATTAAAACAAACCCAGAGATAAAAAAAAAAAACTATTTCATCTCAGAGTTGCGTCTTCCTCCTCTTGGCTGGACACGAGCACAGCTCTCCTTCACCACTCCCATCAAAACAAGGACAAGAGTCCAGATGGGATGAGATCGTGTTCAGTGGAATTAGGTTTTTCAGAACTAGTTAAAAAAAAAAAAAAAAATGTAAAAAAAAAAGAAAAAGTCAAGCTCAAAAAACTGGAGTGAGGTGTTTCTGTGTGTGTGGCCAAAACAAATCGATAGATGGAGCAGATGAATCCAATCGTGGCTCATCGGATGAATCCTCGGGGAGAGCTGGGCGCTCCCCAACACCGGCCACCCATTACCACTCAATCCCCCCAAATCCCAACACAAAGCCCCCCGTATCTACAAAGCAACCAAGCCTCACACTTGGCTCCCAAACACTCCAGCTCCACATATGATGGAAATATCATTTCTTTTTTGGAATTGTGTGATATCCAATGATATCTTTCTTTTTCCTTTTCTTTTTTCTTTTTTTTTTTCAAAGACTTTTTAGTGAAGATGAAAGTCCATGTTTGGCTTTGAAGTGTTTTTTTTTTTTTTGCTGATCAGGGCTAATAACAAACTTAAACCTTAGTGCTGTAGCAGCATGACCAGTAACTACATGGAAATAAAGTCAAATCAAAATGTAAAATAAATACTCATCATGTTGGTGTCAGGTCTTCAAACGAAGAAGAGATTATTATTTTTTTGGCTCTAAATTGATTTTTGAGGAATCAAAAATGTATTTTGATAATTAGAACTTTATAAGGACAATTCAATCCTATACATCCTTTACAGTTTTATACAGCTTAGACTTGTTTGTGTTTCAATAATAATTCAGTAGCTATGTTGTGACAGCTCGGTGGACGATGATCGAAATCTCTAATATAGTTTCCGAGTGTCCAAGGACGTTTTTTTTTTTCGTTTTTTACCTTTGGGAGGACGCAGCGGGACTCAGAGAGGATGTTCACGGTGAATATGAGCTCATGGAAACGATCAGTAATATAATAAAATCACTCATCATGACTGAGCAGCTGTCATATAACATAAAAATAAAGGAAATCCGCTGTTTGTCTTATTATTTCAGAAGGTCGTCCCGCTTCAGTGAAGATTGTTTGGTTATTCCGTTTTTTATATATATATATATACTGTATATATATACTGTGTATATATATATTGCTTTCAGTGCAACTCTGCAGTCATTTTAATTCACAATGGATGTTTAGAATAAAAAAATAAAAAAATCTATAATGCAGCCAGTAAGTTGTTGCATAACTACCTCTTCCTTTTTCATATGTGGCCCCCACAGGATAAATAGTGTGTTACAGAGGCAAGGTTAATGTGATATTATTCAGAATATAAGGCCATGGGCCTAATGTTAAACAAACCCAACGTTGTGTTCGGTAAACATGTTAAAAATGATTCAGTGGCTTATTAAGGGTGGTAAATCTTAAGTTAATAGCAATAATTCAGGAAAAATAAATAAAATTAAAAAAATCACTTCTCCTACGTGATTTGCTCGCAGTGATTTGATAAATGCATTTAATTAAACACTGCAGGTTATTAAGCTGTAAAAATGCAGCCGGAGTGCAGCGTCAGACGGTCGCTGACGTGCAAACATCCCCGTAATAGAATAAGCTGGGGAATAACTTTGAGCTGCCATGGCACTAACAGCGGCCATTATGGACTTCTATGAGTTGCAGGGGCATTGATTCAAATTGTTTTTGCTCAGTGGGCTAACAAATGTGCCGTCCCCCCGTAATGACGCCGGATAAAACACGGCTCCGCTGACACTAATGCCACGGACATGGACTCCAGCCACCTCCATCCATCCTCTTGCTGTATTTCATTTTGCATTCAACCCACACCTTTATTTGGATTTATTTCCTTTAAATTTGTGTACATTCTTCACCCCGCCGCTGTATTCCTTGAGGGAGAAGTTAGTTGGGCCGTTCCAAAGATTTAACCTGTGACCATCTGGTTATTTGACAGTCTCAAGAAACTCACCCACCTGCTGCTGGGCCATGAGCCCCCCCGAAGGATTAGCGCCTTAAATCTGCACAGTCTGGACAAAACAACACAACAATGAATCAACATTCTTCCGTGTGTGTGCGTGTGTTCCGATTTTTTGCCTCAATAAACCCCCTGTTTTGTTTTGTTTTCTTCTTTTATTCCCTTGTATGAATTGATGCCGTATAAAGGCTTTAAAACGAGTTTACACGTAGACGTTGTGGAATAGAAGCCATCAGGACTCGGGCTTGGTGTGATTTTACAAAGATAAACTCTTTGAAAAGAAATACTTTCCAGTGATGCAATATTGACGGTATGAAATGAAAAGAACAGCAACGTAGAAACGATGAGGAGTTCTTGTTCAAACCTCAAAGGAAATGACATTTAATGCCCACATTTTCAAATGTGTAAAGCTTTATTTCATAAATAAATGTCTGTGTGTGTGTGTGTGTGTGTGGAGGCTTTGGGCGATAACGATGAGGAATGCACTGAGTGAGTGAAAAAGGCCTTAATGTATAGCTTCCTCACCTGCCTTTGCTTACCTGCACATTTTTTAGGATAAGATCAGCGCTCCTCCTACACCTCCTCCTCGGCCTCCCCATGTGGAGCAGGAGGTTATGGGAAAAAAAACGCTTTTTTGGTCTCTCCCTCTCTATGAGGACGGCAGTGTGTTGTCCAGTTGTATATGTTTGCCAAAGCAGAACGTGTTTGTTATGTGTTGGCTTCGGTTAGTGAGCTGCAGTGATTTAAAGATGGACGTGCTCAGTGCCTGGACGCTGATGGGTGGAGATTCCCAGTGCGGGTGGCAGGTTGATCATTTCCTCTTAGCCTGGAAGGAAAGGAGATTTTTTTTCTAGATGTATGTCATGTTGATAAGACTGAGGCAACTATGGGACTCATGAATAATTCATGAGGTGAAGATGTATATTCGGAGGCTGGAAGTGGAGAAGCCATTTTTCAACTTCTGTTTTTTTGTCACAAATCTGCAGCTTTTTTTTTTTTTTTTTTTCTTTAGAGAGAAATACAGTGGATGTTGTCTAGAAATGCACTTTTTCCTGAGTCATAATTCAGTGTGCATTGTACTTATCTATATGTCAGATGAGTGACCATAAATCATTTCGCAGAGTTTTTTAAGATGCACGATCACGTTTATTGAACAGAAGGGATTCGACACGTGGCGTTGCTGTTGAGGTGAAGATGTATATTCGGAGGCTGGAAGTGGAGAAGCCATTTTTCAACTTCTGTTTTTTTGTCACAAATCTGCAGCTTTTTTTTTTTTTTTTGAGAGAGAGAAATACAGTGGATGTTGTCTAGAAATGCACTTTTTCCTGAGTCATAATTCAGTGTGCATTGTACTTATCTATATGTCAGATGAGTGACCATAAATCATTTCGCAGAGTTTTTTAAGATGCACGATCACGTTTATTGAACAGAAGGGATTCGACACGTGGCGTTGCTGTTTTTCTGATCAGGGATTATATGCAATGTTTTTTTTTTTTACCTAATGAAAATGAATCCTTGGGAACATCGTTTCCAGGAACATGGGGACCTGGACAGTGACAAGTCAACATGTTGGCTGTGAAAAACACGTATCAGTTGAATGTTGGACGGGAAAGTTCAAGTTAGTTTCTTAATATTTTATTCAAGTGTAACGCTGCTGCATTTAAGTTATAACGCAGCCGGGGCTGCTGCCTGTTTGGCCTCTGGTGAATATACAGTAAACTGGAGATTTATGAGCAGAAAAAAAAACAAAAAAAAAAACAGTGTTTCCCTTTAACCAGAGAAAAATGAGTCGGCGCATCTATAGGAGCGGGATACTTTAAATTCTCCTTGTTCTTGACTTAATTGGAGCCGGGTGAATTCACCGGAGACGCCGACGCCGCGGTTTTCTGACAAAGCTTCTTCAAACCCACCATGATTGTACGTTGGGCTCCGTCCCTGTGGTTTAGAGGCGTGTAAACGCGGATTTGTGTGATCTGATGCAGTGGAAAAAATAAGTTAAATAAAAGAAACAGTGATATTGTGTGATTGGGTCGTGATGTCGATTTGGCGAGTTTTATTTGAAAGACATTGTTTTATTTTAAGAAGTTTTATCCACAGTATGTATTCAGTTTACCCCAAAGTGGAAATTATTATATTATAGTAAAAGTGAATAAAGTTGATAAATGATATTAGTTTGAACCCCCTCCTCTTATTATACAAATCATTTTATAATGGTGAAAATTCAATTATTCTCCATTGTAAACTTTTATTATTATTATTATTATTATTATTATTATTATTATTATTATTATTATTATTATTATTATTATTATTATTATTGAATACTTTTGTCCAAATCTTGGTATTTCAGACACCGTGTCTTTGTCCTCTCTGCGTTCCTGGAGTCAGGAGCTGAGATTTTGAGTGTTTCATTTACTTCCTGGGTTGTTTTGTTTTTTTTTCTTCTTTATACAAATGACTTCTTTCTACCTTCATCTTTTTTCTTATTTATGGCCGTAATGACGCTTTGCATCACTCTGTGGAGAGGAAACAATCATTTAACTGTGTTTCCCTGCTGAATGAGTGATGTAGTATTCCCGGTGTCAGGCGTATCCGTCTCTGGCAGGACTATTCAGGGAGGAATATTTGTCAGACACACCGTGGCTGTGTGCGGCTGAGGAATACTGATCGCACACTCCCAGGGCGACGACGACGTTTTAAGGTCACTGACGTTAGATCCTAATAAACTCTCACTTTGGCTTTTATCAATATTTTTGAGCCTTTTTCCGTTTTTTCTTTTATCAAATATTTCACATCCAAATGTTTTTTCTTTTTGGAAAATGAAAGGAAAAGACATGCTGTGACGATTTTATTTAAAAAAAATGTATTTTATTTTTTTACACCTGCTGTCCTTTGAGCAACTTCAAGGCAAAGTCTCAATGGTCTGGGTAGATGCTAAAGATTCCAAACTCAGTTTAAGTTTAAACATTTTAAAGTTTCCAAAGTTTCTTTTTCTTGCTATTTTGGACATGTTTAGAACACGGAAGCAAACGCACGCGTGTGCTCCACCAGGTGAGTTGAAGAACTCATGGCACAATTCCCTCCTGAGGAGAAATGTGTCAGATCTGTGATAGCGTGAATGGAGCCGTCCGCTCCAATATTGGTTTCCCTCTGATGAGTGTTTGTTGTAAAAACGGCACACTGGAGGAGGGAAAAAAGAAAAAAGAAAACACGAGCCGCACTATCTCACAAAATAGTGGAAATACCACATTTGAATAGGGAGTTTGGGGAGGAAGTTATCTGGAGAAAGAAAAAAAAAGGGAGACAAAATATCTAAAAGGAGGAATAAATTCAGTTTCAGCCCTGTAGCTGTGAGTTCTTTAGGCTCAGAACAAGTACAAGCTACTTCATCGATTCTATTTACTCTCTCATCTTTTCTACGTACCGCGTTCCCGCTCGTGTTATACACATATTCAACAGGTGGTTTGGTCTTATTTTTCATCTCAGAGTAAATAGTGGACAATTTTGCAATCAAAAAGGGAAAAAAAGTCAAAAGTATAGAAGCGGTTAACATTTTTTGTGGGGAACTTCTCTGCCAATGGTTACCATGGTAACTAAACTGTTCATATCATCAATATGGTTTGTTGTGATGCTACATCTATGAGGGTGGTGGGTCATTTTAAGGGATCACGTCTAGAATAATGTACAGTTGTGTTGTATGAGTTGCAAAAGTAAGGGTGTAATTATTATTATTATTATTATTATTATTATTATTATTATTATTATTATTATTATTATTATTATTATTATTATTATTATATTTTTCAAATTTATTTATTTATTTATATTTTTTTTTACATTTTTTTTTTTTTATTATTTTTGTTTTCTAGGGATGTTTGTTTTGGTTTGACTTTCATACTTACATCCATACATAGTACATTCGCTTTGTTTCGGTTTATTCCGCCTGGAGACCATAGTCCATTATTGTAATCCGTACTGTCGTTTTACACCAGGCCCGTTTCCATGGTGACCTTCGGAGCATCGTCAACCCTCTGACCCTGTAACCGTCTCTGGCTCAAGGCTTCTTTTTCACACCATCAGAAGCTTGTCAGCGGCAGTATATCTCCGTCTCTTCATCAGAGCTGCGGAGGAACACTGCCCTCCAAGAGCTAATCCACCCCGAGCTCCCGTTCCAACCAGACTAATTACCCCCGTGTAACCACCAGCACCGGGCTGCATCTGGTTTTTCTTCTTGCCCATTCCGGCTGATAAAGATGGTGGCCTCCTTTTGTATAATAATAACCTCCTATCTGGAGCGCCACCGTGGGTTTTGCTGGTGGCGTACGTATGCGAAATATACCAAGAGCAGGGTGATGTCATGGAGCATCTTTTTTTTTTGTTCAAAGCCCTGAAGTCCGGACCGTCCCTGGCCCAGCAAATATATCAAGGAGCTTTCCAGTTTGTGTTGTGCTCTCAGAGGAAATAGGCTCCCTGGGGCTTGGAGGCCTTCTCCTGATCCTGTGGTGATACCCAGGATTTACGGGGACTCTAGTGATTAGCCAGAGGGGAAAATGGGAAAACAGGGCAAAATGGCTGCCAGCAGTCTCACATCAGAGAAATATGGACACACACACACAAATATCGTGTCGCTGTGTGAGTCCATGCGCACACGCACGCTGGTCTGTGCATGTCCATGCAAAAATAATGCAATAATACACATTTGTTATTGTAATGCAAATAATGCCGCCGCCACTAATGAGTAGAAAAATTGTAAAGGTTACATAAACTCCTGTTTTTTGTGAAGTCAGCGTATGAATATGCATCCGCCGCTCACCTTGGGAGAATCAGCATATCCGAAAAAAAAAAATAATAAAAAAAATCACGCCTCCTCCTTGATATTGAACATGGCTGTGGGAATCCCCACATGTCCCGTCCAGCCTTGAAGATGAAGCGCTTGAAAAAAAAAAAAAGGAACAAACAGAAAGAAAAACAGGATTTTTATTTCTTTTTTTTTACTTCGCTGCTCTTCTTTACTGAGACACAATGTGAGCGTGTTCTCCACTTTTAAGCTTTTCCCTGTGTGTTGTGTAAAGCGCTGACATTTGCGTGATGTTATCCCTTTTGGTGGAGGAGATAATGTGAGCCCCGCCCCCCCCTTGAATCTCAAAGTGCTACAAAGCCAAACACGGTTGTAAGCTTCTGTGGAAACAGAGAGAGCGTAACCTCCCGGACCGCCTCGCATCGTCATTCTTTTACAAAGTACGCGGACAATTGGCTTTATCTGGTCCAGTAAATAGCCAACGCGGAGTGGATAACAGTGATTGGAACGTGGCACCAAAAATAAAAAAAACAAAATCACCACCTCTATTCAACAGGTTGCTATTAAAGGAAGACTCACTACTAGGATCAATTATAAATACAAAGAATAAAGAATTGAATAGAAGGATGAGAGATTATTATTTTAGTAGGAGCATCCGTCATCCATTTTTGATGCTGGCGATTGGCCTGAATCCAACACACACACACACACACAAACTCCGGGCAATTTACAATCCAGTTATTTATATGTATGTATATATATGTATTATCCAGTTGGCTAATTCCACAACTCTGGAATGATATTTTGGCTGATCCAATTACAAAGACGAGTGGTGAGTGTGTGTGTGTGTGTGTGTGCGTGTGTGCGCGCGCACGCGCGGTGTCCCGGAGGACCTCCCACCAGCTCTGATCCCCGCTCACGCTATGCTCCCGGGGTTCCCGAAAGCAATTAAAGGCGCCACCTGTTTCTCCGTCCCCTCGGCCTCCGCTGTTAGATAATTGGAAACCTCTGTCTATTGGTGCTGCTGCTTCCACCTCATCTGCAGATGATAGTTCACACAGCTGCCCCCTGAAATAACACAACATGCAAAACTGTGAAAACTATTATTCTTAGAATATTTGTTCAAATTCGTGTACAGCGAATACTTGTCCGTGCCATTTTCCTACGCTTTATTATCACTTTTTTTTGGTGTTTTCTCACTTCTCCAGTGATTTAATAGCATATTTTAAACACATTTAAAAAAAAAAAAAGAAAAAAAAGAGGAATTTCATATGTTGGAGTTTGTCATTAATGAAACTAAAAGCTGAAAAGGTTTCCTCTCGAGATTTGTTCACTTCAGCTGGAGTCAATTACGGAGACGAAATAGATGGAAAATGTGTTTGTGGAGTTCTATGAATGCGCTGTCCCCACTGTCCCCACTGTCCACCCACGAGCTACAACCATTTTAAGACGTAAATGATTATTTAGAGCACTTTCAAGCTTGAGCTCATGCTGCCAGCTTGATGTAAGAAGAAAAACGAAGCAACATCATAATCCCTGATTTTTTTTGGACCCAGAGTTTTTTTTCATGATGTGCAAGTCTGCGAATCTTTTTAAATTTTTTTATGGCCATACAAGCGTCCGTTTTTACCAAAATGCCACCCCTCCAAGAGTTCAGGTGGCCATTAACCTTATCAATGGACACACTTTAGGCCTCATTAACATTTAAAGTCTACGCAAAAAAAAAAAAAAAAGGCCCAAATTTTTTTTCCCGCTTTCGCACTCAGCAACATTGGATTTAAACAAGTGCGATACCCGATCGAGCGTGAAATTGAGCACTTACCGGGTCTCAGTGGTGACGGAGCAGAAATCAAGGAGGAATTTATCGTGGCTGTTAGTGCATCTGGAGAATCGTATTGTCTGGACTTCGCACTGTAATGAAATATTCATCGGCCAAACATATTGCTTTTCTGCTCGGAGCCCAGCTCACAGAAAAATATTAAGCGAGACGGATTTTGCCGCGCGTTGGCGTCGCGGCTATGTCCTTGGAAAAAGAAAAAGAAATAAATGAATGAAAATCATCAGTTCTTTGGTTCCAGTTTTGTACAGAAGGCAATAATCGTTCAGGCGTGGCACATTCTTTCATAAATAAATCTTACATGGTTATGTGTTTACGGCCGGATGAGTAAAAAAAATGGCTCCCCATTATTAGCCGCCAACACTTTCTGCCATTCATGCTTCCCAGGCTAATCAATTTTGAAGCCGTCGAAAATTGACCTTTTTCTTGCACTTTCAACCGAAAATGACTCTCTCCGTGGGGAGCCAACTCCGGCTTTGGCACCATTTCATTTTCTCTTTCAACCGTTCTCAGCGGGCCTCCAATATAAATCTAATAAAGAGCTGGAGCTGTAGTTCTTTTTAAGAGTAAAGTCTGCCGTGTGGGTTTTTTCTTTTTTTTTTCCCCCCCTCACTCATCACATGCAACACTGCTCGTTTTCCCAGCAGCCCCGGCTGCTACCTGCTGCCCCCGATTCGTAAAAATCTGGAAGTTTGGCAAAACTACAAAATTTTTAAGAGTAAAGTCTGCCGTGTGGGTTTTTTCTTTTTTTTTTTTCCCCCTCACTCATCACATGCAACACTGCTCGTTTTCCCAGCAGCCCCGGCTGCTACCTGCTGCCCCCGATTCGTAAAAATCTGGAAGTTTGGCAAAACTACAAAAAAAATACCATTTCGGATTTGTTTATTTTAAATGTTTCCAACAACCCGATCTGCTCTGCGCAAATATATATATATATATATTGTTTATATATATATATATATATATATATATTAAAAAAGAACATTTAGATCATGGCGGGAGGCTGGAGATGCTCCCTGATTGTGTTTTTCATTTTGTGCTGTAAGCACCGATCTGTCCCACCACAGCGGGGCAAATCTTTTGCCTACACATTAGTCTCCATATTGAGAAAGACTGCGGGGCCGAGTCCTCGCCCCATGGCCGGACGCTGGAGATGCTCCCTGATTGTGTTTTTCATTTTGTGCTGTAAGCACCGATCTGTCCCACCACAGCGGGGCAAATCTTTTGCCTACACATTAGTCTCCATATTGAGAAAGACTGCGGGGCCGAGTCCTCGCCCCGCCGGAGCTCTTTCTGCCTCCTAATGCATTTTTCGTTTTTCTTTTAACCACCATCTACTAAAAACTGTGAAGCCTCTTTGTGTGTTTTTTTCGAACACACAGTGACGTTCCATGAATGAGACAAGTGGTGCATTTTTTGAGTAATGTGGTTTTAGTTATTTATTTTTTTCTCACCTATTTATCTCAAAGTTTTCCCAATGGCAAAGATGCTTGTTTTATTTGTTTTGATAATTTTTTTGATTTATTTGATTATTCTTTTTTTTTTTTTCCTCTCAGACACTCTGGCTCTTTTGTCGGATGCTGCCTCAACTTCCGGTGATTAGCGTTTTGCAGATGCAACCACAACTCTTCCTGCGTCCCACACTTAATCAAAACATGCAGCCCCAACCCAGGAAAAAAACAAAAACAATGAGTGAAAAATGAGTTTGACGATGGGGAATATTGATCTGTTACAACTTTGTACTCGTGGCCTGCTAATGGACTAGATTTTTTTTTTTTTTTTTTTTTGATATGTCTTTATATGTCTGGGCCTTTTTTTTTTTCTCTCTCTCTGGATGGCCCGGCTGAGCACGCGCTTTTCAGATTTTAATCCTCGATTAGCCAGGATGACGGAGGTTAAACCCATAAAACACTGTTACAGGGCTTCACCTGTCTCCATAAAAGCAGAATTATCACCGCGCCCTGACTCAGCGTTTTTTTTTCTCTTCTCCCCCCCCCCCCCCCCATCTTTTTTTTTTTAACTGTCCTCAACTTCATATCACGGTTTCCTGACACAGACGTCCTGCTGGAGGACCAAGAGGCCAGATCGTGATACACCACGCCTCAGCCGGTAGGGAAGGCGTGGGTTTTTTTTTATTCAGGCTGGCGTGGTCATGACTCCCAACACTGCACCACCGTCGCCATGGCAACCGCTTTGAAAAGACCGCCAGCATCACTTCGACTCATTAGCACATTGTAAAGGTGGTATATTGTTTCCCAGCCACAGCTGTTTTGGCCGCCTCTCAGTATCCATCATTATACAACGCCTGTATGAATTAGGATTGTGTCATGTGCACAACAGTGGTGTGTGTGTGCGTGTGTGTGCATGCGTGTGTGTTTGAGTGTGAACTGTGGGTTTCTCTTCGATCCTCAGCGGATTGGATGCTGCTGTGAATTCATTATAAATATCAGAAGAGTATAAGATAGGACTTTGAACACAGTTTAAACTGCTGGAGGTATTTATATATAGTATGCAAGTATAAAAGATGAGATGCATAGAAAAGTATGCAGTATTGGCACATTGGATGTACTGTTATTTTTACCGTGAAAGTAACGGCTGGCGTAGGAGCTACGGTGTATTTTAAAATAATCGGCAACTCCTTATTAAACTTGTATGATATCTCAAAAAATATATAAGAAATAAATAAAGAAGAACTACCTGTGCTGCATATCTGACATTGAGAGGAATAGTTGACCGGCACATTCAGTTTCCAGAAAAAAAACTAAAAAAACCCAATGTGTTTTAAATTAGTGTGCATTAAGAGTGGAATGATGTGAAGAGACACATTTTATAGTCTGATATTCCGATTTTTTTTTTTTTTTCACGCTTTACTGGACATTTCATAGTTGAATATATACATGACTATACATAAGATGTGTACAAATACACTAACATGTGCATGATGGTTTATTCTGTGCGGATACTTTGGTGCACGGTGTGTATGTCTTCCATGGTGTTCGTCTGTGTGTGTGTGTGTGTGTGTGTGTTTACACTGCATCTAATTATGCACCCAGCCAAGAGAGCAGGAGACAATTGAATCTTTTGTAGTAATTGATCCTTCCACCTGAGGGCAGTACTTTCTAATCTTATATTACACAAATCTCTTTCACATCTTCAATTATACGACGATATCGAACCGACTTTCGGGAGCAGCTGGCTGGTTTTACTTGAGTTTTTCCAAGAAGAAATTCAATCTTGGGACTTGTAGTTCCATCTTCCCCCTGTAGGTTCTAGTAAAAAGACAATCGCGCGAATGCCGCCGATTGGCCGAAATCCTGCAGCTGTTGATGATTGGATGGGAGGATTGTGTGTGGTCATGTGCGCATTAATTCATGTCATAATGCTGGACGTTGTGTTGTCACTGTTAATTATATATATACAGTATATATATATACACACACACAGTTGACTCGATGCTGTTTACCACTGCAGACATTTTCTGAAATCCACTGAATCTTTATTAAGCTGCTTTGAGGCGGGTTTGCTTCCACTATTCATTTTAATTTTTTGAAGGCTGAAGGCAGTTTGTGTTTGTGTGCGTTTTTTTTTTTTTGTCTCACACAGAGACTATGATGCATACATCAGTGCTTTGTTCTTCCTTTTTTTTCTTCAGAAAACAATTACATTCTCCTTTACACAATTCAATTATTATTTTTTCACTCTTCAGAAACATGTGCCTGAGGCCTCACACACACACACACAGTCTTTGAGCTGAAGACACACACAGCCACCTATCACCTCCAAGGACGAGAAAATTATATATTTTTTTATTATTATTATTGTTATTCATACATTTTCAAATAATCCTTTAAATCGCTTACGTTGGAGTGACAATTTAATTGAGTCTTTGGTGTTGAGATTCTAGCCCACAGTGACATATAATATTTGATTTTCTAAAACAACACAACACAAATCATACAAGCAATTCTGTTATAGAAAAGAATGAGGGGTTGTCCAATCATTTCAAAATATCTCACACTGCCAGATAACAACAATTGATAGAAAATTGGCTGTCCTGTATGAACCAGACCATCTGAAGTCGCAAAACAATCAATAAAATCTGATTTCTTTATTATTTTTTTTTCTTTTTCATTTTTAAGGCTACTATATATCACATCGTCACATCAAACTTTGTCTCTGAAGTTCAAATATTTCATGCATAGTTCCAGTAGTCCAGAAAGTTGTTGTTGTAACTTTTGCAGACACCTTTGTGTTTCCTTTTTTCTTTTTTTTTTGTCCGCTGCTGAGCTTCTTTGTATTTCGCAAAGGATTCATGAAAGCGACGCGACTTGGTTTGATCATCCAACTTAACAGGATTTATGTTTTTTAATAGAACCAACCTTTTAATAAGTCTGATGATAACAGAGGCAGATTGGAACCAGATATTCCTCTTCTTAGAAGGAAGATAATCAACTGTAATTCCCACATTGGGTTTTTGAAGCAATTTAGTAAATTGGATATGTTATCAGGGAGCTTAATATTCTGTGACCACATTTGAAACCATGTTTAAAAGTGGGTGAGTTCAAATATGATTAAACTATATCATTCATGTCATTTTAGAACGGGTTCCTGCATTGGGATTATTGCAGTCAGTGGAAAAAAAAAGGGTAAAACACAATGAGAGTTTATCATTGTGTGATTTGCAACCAGTATATATATATATTTTTTACATGATTTGAAACTACTGCTTCTGTTAATGTTCTGTTCTTCTTTGAAGAGAAAAACAATCTTTTATGCTTTAAAAATGCCAAAGGCGCATAAATCTCTTCTAATACCAATTACACCCACACAAAGAGTCAGTAAAGGTCAAGCATCAATTCTGACACAAGTCGTCTTCATTTTCCTCAGTAAAAAAAAAAAACTATTTAATGATGAATCCCTGTGATTTATCACTGAAGGTGATCCATGTGCATCCTGTGTGTCCAGCGTTTTGTTTTTCCAAACCAAATTAATTAATCCCCGTCTCCTTCCTTCCAGGAATAGATCCCGCCCCCAACAGCAACATCGTAACTCAAGTCAACAGGACAAACTTTCCCATTTCTTGTTATTATGAAAAATAAAACCTCACTTTGCAAAAAC